>CAHIKZ030000152.1:1740000-1825000 GCA_903632075.3 Acanthosepion pharaonis
AGTCGGTGCTCCATACTTTCGGCCTTGTGCCACATCTAAGCTATGCTTGGAAAATCACTATACTTAAATGTACTTTCTGGGGGCCTATATAATTCAATATCTAAGGATGTAACGCTACTTGATTTGAAAATCACATTTAGACGTGAAACTCATATCTCCCATCCAGTATTGACTTTTATATCCACACTATAAATATATATGCAAATATATATGTAACAGGGTTAAGTTTTGTTAAAATCAATATACAAGGACTGTCTATTTCATTTTTTTTTATTATATTTTTTCTAATTTTCGAATATATATTTTATCGTGTGCTTAAAAGAATGAACAAGCTTTCCGAAGTTCATATTTCATTCCTAGTTTTTTCCAAAATATTTTCAATTATCTCAGTTATTATGAAGAAACAGGTGTTTTCGGTGTCGTAGACATTAATTCTGACTAAATACTATCATGGAATTGGCATAAAATACATAGAGGAAATAATACTGAAAAGGTTCTGAAGACTTTTTTGAATCCTTTCATCCAAGCAAACGATAAAGCCACTAAGACACAAGCGGTGAATGTGAAATAATTTGAGAAAAAAATTATTTAGGAGAGAGGGCAATAAAAGAACAAGATTCAAGGAGGCAGAAGATGATAACTGACATTGCATCTAAAGATGTAGTTGACATGAAAGCAAGATGCCAGAAGAGAGTTCAAGAAACGAGAAATGGGAGAAGAGGAACGATTAGAACAGAACTTGCGGTTTAAATGGCAAGTAAAATGATGTGACATAAATGATAATACTGCGTTTAAATGTCTAAAGTCAATGTACCAAGGAGGAAAGCTCGTCAGAACAATTATCATGAAAATACTTATAGAAAATCTACAGCGAAGCTAGATTATGGCTGCGTGAAATTGACTTAAGCCGTGATGCTAGACCTGAGAGAATCGGAGCAAGAAACGTTCATCACTCCCCTATGAGTATTATCATGTACATATTGTCTATAGATATTTACAAAGTTTATTGTTGTGAGGGAGAATATTTCCCTACAAATTAAACTCGGCCATTCGGAAGAAAGACATAAAAATACTCCTACATCAAGAGGAGTAGCAGTAAGAGCAGTAGCATCAGTAAATTTTGCTGCAGTCATTCACCGATAAACATTCCCTTTCCTAGTTTGTATTGTATATTATATTCACTGTACAAAAGGTAATAATCATGTTAAACCAATCCCGTTATTCTACTGTTGTTTTTGAAAACTCATCTACAACACTTAAAAACAGCATTCATATTATATATATATATATATATATATATAGTATGTGAGTAAACAATGTATATTTAAAGAGCGTATACAGGGTTGACCAGTTCTTGAAGAAAACGTCTTTTAATAGTTCTTTTTTTCTAAGTTGTTATGATAATCGTTTCTCTTAAGATAAAAGGTTCGAAAGATCAAGTAAACTTTGCAAAGGAAAAGCCATGTAATTGTTGGCTTTAAAAGTAGAACGTAACGGTTTAAAGATTCTTGAAAGTCGCACTAGCGTTTACTGTCAAAGTTCTCAAAGAGCACTAGCAGACCGGCATTCTACAACCATAGCCAAACGTAAAACGTTCGCTGAGGATTTTAATGCCGTCAGAACACCAAAGTGTGTACGAAATGTTCAGAAAGTTATTGATAAGAATCACAGAGTCAGGAAGTCAAAGTATCACGAGACTGTTGGAAGAATTATGCATGAGGACTTTTGATACAATTTATATGTGATGTGGAGAGGCCAATTCATATTTGCAAAGGTAAAAATAAGAGTTTGGTCCATGCAAAGTGCTTGTTGACCAGTTTGAAACAACAGGAGACTATTTTGGTAGACGATAAAATTGAACTTCTGCCTTTACAACCCCGATATGGAATGTAATTCACGTCCGTAGAGCTATATATATATATATATATATATATATATATATATATATATATATATATATATATATATAATTGGATTGATGTGAGTTTGTGACCCTGCGTTTCACGCTTTCTGAGATCGTCATAAAAAACGATTTGTCTGAAGATCAAAGAGAGCGTGAAACTCAAGGTCACAAACTCACATCAGTCCAACTAAATATGTTAGCTCTATCACTGATATTGAGCACCTTCAATTAGTACCGCCCATATATAATATATAAATGATATATATAAAATTACATATATATCTATATATATATATATATATATGCACACATTTACAGACATACACACACATACACACATACACAGACACACACACACACACACATATATATATATATATATATATATATATATATATATATATATATATATATATATTGTTGTACGGCTCAGAATCATGGAACCCATAAAGATCACATATCAATCAGCTGGATGGCTTCTATGAAAGTTGTTTCCGCGCGATCTGCGGCTATACTGTTGAAGATATGGTATCCAATGCTGATCTTTAGCCGCCATCTTCTGGCTGTTGAACTTATATTATCTTTTGTCCTCTCCCCAATCCTCCCTATACTCAGTCTTTTCTCTCATTTTCCCTCCCTGTAAACCTCGGTGTACTAGTGGCGTTCACGCCTAGCTTGGGGTGAATTGATAAAATAGTACAAAATAAATAAATAAAAATTAAAAAAATTGATAAAAAAAACAAGGAAAAAACTCGACAGAAACAAAAGTCAAATGAAGCATAGACCAAGACGAAAGAAAGAATGCATAGTGACGTAGCTAAATAATAATAGACAGTACTCTCTGTTTAAATGACTAAGGCGAGGCAGTTATATACACAGAGTGGATGGAATAAAAATTACTATTTAAAATGGTTGATAGCTTTATCAATTAGTAGTCGATTGTGATAAAGCACGTTTTATATGTCAAGATAGAATTACAGTGTTAAAATTCTACCTCGACATCAGTGTTGTTCGCCATTGTTGTACACCAATGTTTTTCATTCGTCTGGTTAGATATTGAACATTTCCTGTGCCTTTTGCACTATAGTTTACCTTTTTTTCTTTTTGTACATTGTCTCCACAGGACTTAGGTTATCATGGTTCTCCACAACTTCCGCTCCTTTGTAGTTATTAATAAATTCTCTGTTTTTGCTTGACTAGTAATATCTGTCTGTTTAGCGGCAATGTCAACACATTATGGGCAATTTAATGTCGAAATTTAAATTTTCATGATAGCCATAAAAATTTCATTGACAAAAATGTATTGTTGGTATTTTTACTATAAAAATGTATTTTTTAAACTTTCATAGTGTTTTGACCCCAGTTTGGGGGTTAACTATTTGCCTATTGCTGGTAACACTAACAGGTACTGCAACCCCGGGTGAGTGTGGACCTGGGAACAGCATCGCTTTGTATACTATTGATAACCTCCAACTCAATGGCCTTACTGCCGGATATAGTTTATCGTTTGTGACTTTTTCTATTGTCATTCAGTGTGGTCATAATATATAAAAACATTAGGTATATTTCAAAATTTCATTTTTAATATTTTACCTCTCTCTTTCTCTTTCTTCCTGTATCTGTATATATATATACACACATAAGATATATATATATATATATATATATATATATATATACACACACATATATATATATATATATATATATATATATATATATATATATATATATATATATATATAAATTTATAAATTATATATGTATGTCTGTATAGAGTATATATATACATATGTATATAGAAATTTATAATATATATTTATTATTTTACCTCTCTCTTTCTCCCTCTCACTATATAGATCTATCTATCTATCTATCTATCTATCTATCTATCTATCTATCTATCTATCTACACACTCCGTATATATATATATATATATATATATATATATATATATATATATATATATTGCATAAATATATATGTGAATTTATAAATTATATATATTATAAATTTATATATTTATATTTTATATATATATATTATGAATTTATAAATTATATATATATATGTCTGTATATAGTATACATAGACATATACATATGATGAGTCCCAAATATAAGACGAAACGGCCGTCCAGTGCTTCCTGCATTCTGTAGAGGTTTCTATCAGACTCGATGAATTAATTAAATATCATTATCAAATCCTCCTACTAATTACTATCTGTGTTTATCTTCGCTTGAACCGGCTTCTAATGCTCCAGTTGGTAGCGGCTTGGTGAGAGTAGTCGTGGCTCCCGGAGGCACAGTCCTATGGTTACAGAGAGCTCAGTTGAGTTCCGCCACGGAATATGTGAGCGAGCGGCGCTAAGTTGAGTCTGATGTGAAATCTCTTCGAGGCCCATTTGGAACAGTTGCTATGGTGTTCGCTTGACAACCCAACTGTCAGGGTTCGATACTCGGTAGTGGATGCGCACTGCTGATGAGTCCCAAATATAGGACGAAACGGCCGTCCCGTGCTTCCTGCATTCTGTAGAGGTTTCTATCAGACTCGATGAATTAATTAAATATCATTATCAAATTCTCCTACTAATTGCATATACATATATATAAATTTATGATATATATACATAAATTTATAATATATTCATATAAACTTATATATAGAAATTATAACATGTATATATTATAAATTTATATATATATAATTTATAATATTTACATATTATGAATTTATAAATTATATATATTTGTTTATATATATAGAGATTTATATATATATAGTATATATATATATATATATATAAATTTATATAGTATATATTTAAATTTATAATAATATATAAATTTATGACATATATAATATATATATAAATTTATAATATATTTATAAATTTTATATATATAATTTTATAACATATATATATATATATAATTTATATAAATTTATTATATATATAATGTGAATTCATAATCTCTCTTTCTCTTTTTTCTTTCTATCTATATATATATATATATATATATATATATATATATATATATATGATCGATTTAAAAGTTGGATTTGAAATGAAAGAGTAAAACGTAGTCGTAACTGGCTATAAATTTTCCCGCGAAATTTGTCAGGTAAGGATGCCTGAGAGGAGTACTAATTTAGGTCAACAATAAGCTTTCTTTCCCTTAGGTCACTGGCAAATATGTGGGCAAAATATGCATAGAAAGTCCTAGTCACAAGACCTAACAAAATGAATAAAGCTATTTATTATGACAATGCGACGAAATCTATTTAACAACATGCTTTGACAAAAACGTATTTACAAAAACGTTGCTCAGTGATTGAAGTCTGAATTACACTTCTTATTACTTGTCAGTTACGTGGTCAAATTGCATCACGTGATTGTCAAATTTAACAACTGCTCTGGTTAATAAGCAGGGAACTTTTGAGGAAGTATTTCACATGTCTGTGTCAGTGGTAAGAAAGACAAACATCTGAAATCGGAAAATGTTATACCTGGCAATATAGTACATTTTAAATTTCTATATTCCATGAATCCTTTACAAAGATAAAGGAAAGTGAAAAAAATCGAAATATTTATTGTTGAGTTTGGTCTTCGATCACAATCTATGTGGAGAATTGATTCAGTCTCAATAACATTTGGTTTGAAAAAACGTACAAGTTTCTTATGAAATTAGGGAAAAAATCCTAGGAGAATACAACTAGGTGTGAATTCCAGTTTGTGGACATTAAATCAAGCAGGTGATAAAATTCGATTATCCGGAGGGTATCGTGAAAGAAAATGAAAATTGTAACATAGACAACTGAAGGCAGATAGAAATGCTGAAAAATACTTCGCAGAAACTAAGCAGGGTATTAAGAGATCTTAAAACACCCTTAAAAACAAAGAAAATATTGCTGGACAGTGTGTAATTATCTAAGAGGATATATGACAGTGAATGCTGGACAATTACCTTCAGAATGAAAAAGAAATGGATGATGAGATTAGCAGATTGTGACTTCGAATAAACTACTATTCACAATAACAGACGATTGAAATTGTCGGGGCCAATAAGGAAAGAGGGCTTGGCGATCCTAACACCCACGGGGAACATTGAAAGCGAGAGAAAAAAAACAAAAAAAAGCAGCGAGTAACCTACTTGAGAATATTAAATAAACGGATGACGGGACAAGTAACGCAGAAAAAAAAAGTATTGTTGAAAGAAGTAGTGAAGAGCCGTGATACAAAGACAAAGCTAAAAAGATAGAACAATATCTGTCTGTCTGTTTGTCAGTCTGTCTGTCTGACTGAGCCAAGAAAAGCGGAGCGTAATCCTTAAACCCTGCAGTCGAGGAAAAAGAAAGCGGCAACTTCCTTTTTATATGTAATGTGCGTAAACTGCCACTATTATGACGTAATGTCCGTTGCTGTGTAAAGAAAAAAAAAGTAATTATTAATAGCCACTGTCATGCGAGCTTTATTTTTTGCTCCTGATCCCAATGCAAACATCTTATCTTCACACTTGAGGCAATTAAACGACAGTGCTTGGAATAACTTATAAAATCTTTCTCAAACCTCCAGCACCTTCCGGGGTATTCTTTTCTGGCTAAAACACCGTTGCGGGTGTAATAGTCTCAACTTTTTCTACATCTTACCAATAATTCGCTCCCTTCGTTACATACCTTTGGGATCGTTTCCTGTGCAAGTTTCAGCGACATGACCTTCACTTTTACATCCTCCATCTTCGATTCGTTTCTGGCAAGTTTGTTGCATTTTATTTTATTTTTATCTTGACTGTTTTAACGCTTCATTCCTCTGCTATTAGAACAGCTCAAAAGAAATATTGTAGTCTAGTTTCCAGAGATTAACATAATTTTTCTTTCTTTTATAATTTTACAATATTGCAAATTATTATTATTATTATCATTATTAAACAAAATAATTGTCGTAAGACTTCCAATATATCTCAGCGCGATTTAAGAAAAGAAAAAGAAAAAAAGAAAGTGTTCAACAATGTTCAAAAGCTGTCAGTCTTTTTTTCTCTTTCTTAAATTTTCTGAAATCGGACACTTGGAAGAGTTGAATATTGTCTTTTCCTTTCTGTTTCTTGATAAAAATCGCGTCTTTTCTTTTTCATGCTAACCACTGTCTTTTCTTTTCTTTTTCATCGTGTCTTTTATTATAATCGGAACCTTCTCGAAGTGTTGAAAAATATTGGAAGTGTTACATCAGTCATTTTATTTAATAATAATAATAATTGCGTCTTTTCTTTTCTTTTTTTTGTTAAACACTCTTTTCTTTCTCGCTTTTGTCTTTTCTTTTCTTTCTCAGTTTTTTTCCTTTCTTTTTCTTGAAAAACACTTTGTTTTTTCTTTTTCTTGTCAAACACTGTTTTCTCCGCTTTTTCACTGTGACTTTTATTTTCTTGATAAACACTGTCCCTTTTGTTTTCTTTTTCTTTTTAAATACTGTCTTCTTTCTCACTGTCTTTTCTTTTTCTTGATAAACACCGTGTCTTTTCTTTTTCTCTTCTTGTTAAACACTGTCTTTTCGTTTTCTTTCTCATTGTGATTTTTTCCTTGATAATCACTTTGTTTTTTTCCCCCTTTTTCTTTTTAAACAATATCTTTTCTTCTTCGCTGTGTCTTTTCTTTACTTACAAAACACTGCGTCTTTTTTTTCTTTTTCTTGTTAATCACCTTCTTTTTTCACTGTGACTTTTCTTTTTCTTGATAAAAACTGTCTTTTCTTTTTCACTGTTTCAACGCGCTCTTCTTTAAATATTATTATCATCATCATTATTATTATTATTATTATTATTATTATTATTGTTATTGTTGTTATTATTATTATTGTTATTATTATTATTATTATTAGTGGTCATAATGTTGCTGTTGTTGTTTACTACTTTGCTATTTCATAAAATCTTTTACCATGTATTTTATTTGAGACTTGATGTTTTTCTTTTAAAAGTTATTGAATATTGAGAGATCTTCTCTATGTTTTCGAACGCTGCTAATACGAGCAAATTTTTGTATTCTCAGATACTGAGGGATTTCCTGGGATCTTCTTAATCTATATATCAGTAGATTTTTTTTTAATTAGGTATCTCCACTAATTCGCTAAGAAATTAGCATATCCTGTTAAAAATGTTTCAAAGTTCATGAAAACAAAATTTTATCGTCAAAATCATTATGATATTATTAAGAAAAAAGATAAAAGTATTTTTTTAATTATTTAATTGAATCTTTCAATTCTTTTTAGAACATTTGAAATTTTTATGAAAAATCTTGTTTTTTTTTTTTTTCGTCATCGGATGGACTATAAATGAGCATCGCAAATTTTAACGTCCCTTCTGCAGTGAAAAACACATTAATTTGAAAATTCTTGCAAAAATCAAATAATCTTCGGATTTTAATTAAACGTTCAAGACTTATTCACAAATGAATGGAATTATTTGCGAAATGTTTTCTATTTTAGAAAATCTTGGTAAAAATATTTTTTACATGTGCTTCACCCCGTTTAATTTTATGAAATCTTGAGACATTCAACAAGATAATTTTTAGTGACTCTATTAGTTAAAAGCTGAATTCATTGGAGAATTTAAATCATATTTTTTTTTTTATTCGGGGATCGGACCACGTCTTATCGAAAATCTGCTCTGAATCATAAAATAAAAACGCAGTAAAACTAAGACATTATTTAGCTAGAAGAGTTTTAATTGCTTTAATGAATAACACTGGTTGACTTTTCTTTCAATCCAAATGTAGTTGGGCAATGGGCCCATGTTTCTGGGCTATTTTTTCACGCTGAATCTGAAAATCATGTCCATTTTACCCAATCACACGTCATGTTTTGCAGTACAGATAATTTCTATTTTGCTTAAAATGCCTAATTCATGTGCATTTGAGTCGAAACAATGTCGACCGGGGTAATGTAACATACTTTAGACAAAGTGAATACCTGAAAATGAAAAGGAGCACATTGAAAAAAGAATGAAATTAATTACACCGGTCGACATTTTTTTAGGCCTAAATGTTGTTGGGCAATGGGCACATGTTTCTGGTCTTTTTTCTTTCACGCCGAATCTGAAAATCAAGTCCATTTTCTTTCATCACATCACGTTTTCTCAGTATAGATACTTTGTTGCAGTAATCAAGGTTAAAGGAGGTCATTTTGCGAGAGCAAAATTTAATCATAAAATGCTTTTTTTTTCTTTTTGTCATAATAATATTTCTAATAAAAAAAAAATCATGTCTCACTTTTATGAAAACCGTTTCCCGACTCCAGTCGCTGTTACTGATATTTCGAGTATTGATGGCGGCTTTCTACTTTATTTTTTGTTTTGAGGTAGTTTGGAACTCTTTTCTCTACGAGTTAAATAACGCTATTCATTTTAGTTGTTGCTTCTGCTGGAAACCCTCGGTTGACATAGTTCCTTTTTCTGGTACAGTACTTTGTGATATCTTTGGCAATGTAAAGTTCTTTTTTTGGGGGGATAAGAAGAGTTTCCTGGACAAATTCTTACGCTTCGTCATTTTGTTACATTTTAGGAAATGGGTCAGAACGAAAAATTTTCAGCACCCCTCACATAAACACACACAAACACACACACACACATGTATAATACAATACAGTTCAAAAGTTTGAAGCCACCCCCGGGATTAGCATGGGATGGACTTGAGAGAAGAGTGAAACATTTCCATTCCCAAAATGAAAAGAAGCACATTGAAAAAAAAAAAAAAGAATGGAATTAATTACACCGGTCGACATTTTTTCAGACCTAAATGTTGTTGGGCAATGGACACATGTTTCTGGACTGTTTTTTTTTTTTCAGCCTGAATTTGAAAATCAAGTCCATTTTCCCCCATCACATCACGTTTTCTCAGTATAGATAATTTCTATTTTGTTTAAAATAGGCCAAAATACCTAATTAACATAAATATGCCACGGCTTAAATATGCGAGTGATATAGTTGAAACATTTCGTTTTATGTTAAAATGATTTATCATTTAAGAATAAAATATCCAAATAGCACTCAAAATAAATTCTAAGCTATTTCAGTTCATAATAGCTGACCTGAAAATGCTTGATTTTAGGAGAGATATCTCACTAGAAAATGTCCTTGTGCCCTCAATGTTCTTTGTTGAAACTTTGTGATTTGTGTTTCTTCTCTACTTTTCGCAGAAACTCTTTAGAATTCATTCAAGAACAGCAATTTTAGTTTTTATCAATAGTTTTTACTGTAAGCCTGAAACCGTCATAAGATTTTATCATATTTCAATTTACATAGGTTTGGTAGTGTCAAGCAGTCTCTGAATAACATGTATAGGAACATCGATAAATTAAGGTTTTTATCTGTAAATTTTGAGGCCATCTCTGGTAATTTTTTTAAGTTGGTTGAAAAAGTAATTATTTTTTCTTTAAATAAAAGAAAATTATTATACGAGGTTAAAAAAGTAGACATTATTTTTCTAGAAATTTTATTATGACAAAAAGAAAAAAAATATTGGATTAAATGACCTCATTTAACCTTGATTACTGCAACGCAGACTTTTGGGATTCGATGCAAAAGTTTCTCAAAGTATAAGTTTGACAACACCGGTCGACATTTTTTTCGACCTAAATATTGTTGGACAATGGGCCCATGTTTTTGGTCTATTTTTTCACGCTGAATCTGAAAATCAAGTCCATTTTGCCCCATCACATCATGATAGTTATGTATACAAACTACTTTCAGCCTAAAGAATGAAAATAATTAGAGTAAAGTTCCATACGATTTATATTAAGCTGTTTAATGAATTCCTCTCAATAACCAATCAAGTAACTGAAAATTGCAAGATGGAAACGATCTTATCACCCACGTTTCAGTTACATGACATTCCTGCTGTCTACGTTTCATTCGTTTTGTCGCGCTGATTACCAGTACAGCTATGTTTCTTTTCTCAAGACAAGCGACGTTTGTCAAAAGAGTTGTAATTTTTTAGATTTTTTTTTAGTTATTTAAACTTGTATGCAATTTTTAAGCATAACTTGAAGAAGACACATTTTGTTGAACATTGTCAAACACTGTCTTTTCTTAAATTACGCTCGTCACTTAACTGTTGAAAAATATTGGAATAATTACGTAAATCCCTTTCTTTATTATTTCGAATTTTTTACATATGATTTTTGATACAATCCTTAACCATCTCTTTTACCTGAAACCTACGATTAAGTATTTATATTTTAGAAAGTTATTGAGCATATTGCATTTAGAGGATTTTTTCTGATTATGTGAGAGAGGCGAGTGATCACAGAAGTTTTATCTCAGGGATATTCACCCTGTACAGTGCCTGGAAGCCACTCAAGGTAGAGGGTTACAGATTAAAGGGTACAGATTATGTGGAAATGTAGGGAAGATAACGTTATAACCTTCCATTTGAACGGGTCAAGATTTTAATGATGGGGGAAGCATCCTCTTGGGAGACGGTTTCGCAAAGCAGCAGCTTGTGGAAAAAAAGCTACTCGGGTGGAACTTACATCTCACCAATGGGATTCGAAGAGAATGAGGCTAGTCTGCTACAATCTTGTGTCTCAGATAGGGTTGGGTTTCCTGGCATTTTTTTTTATATTTCGTATTAGTATCCTTTTTCATTATTTTTCTAATAGCCCTATTATTATTAGAGTAGCGGTTTTAATAATAATAATAATAATAATAATAATAATGTCGGCTGGGGCTCTAGAATACGCCGATTGCACCTCTTCAGAAGGGTAAGACCCCAGCAAATGAAGCGTCTTGGGTAAGACGATAAACTACATCCGGTAGGAAGGCCTCTGATCAGGAAGTGTTGAGGGGCGTGGAACCACCTCTTAATTCCTGGTGTTCCCAGGTTCACCATGACCTGGGGTGGTAGTACCTGTTAGGGTCCCAGCTATGGGTAAATAGTTAACCACAAACTTGGGTCAAAACGCTATGAAGGTGCAAAAATAGGTTTTAATACCAGCAATATAATTTTGTAAAAAAATATTACCAGCAATTAATTTTTGAAGAAAAAAATTATTACCAGCAATACATTTTTGAAAAAAAAATATTACCCGCGATCAAAATCTTGTCGGCATTGAAGTGTTGATATGCCGTAAAACAAAACAAAACAAAACAAAGGAAACCAGGTGTAACAGCAAAATTACCCAAAACGTGTAACTGCATGCGATAATTGACCATCCCACAAAATGTTTGATATCTAAAAAAAAAAATTAACCAGAGTTTCTTTTTTCCAGGTTTTCAGATAAGACGTTTAGCCATCTTGACACTTTGAGTTATTCTGTTAGAAAAGAACAGGTTACAATCATTTTGAGTCAACCCCACTATGCCTTCCCATCTGAGCAATGGTGAGAGGAAAATGATTCATGCCTTCAGTAATGGTAGCAACATTCATACTCTGGCTTCCATCTTCAAAGAACCATCAAGAAAACTGTGAATATGTTTAAAAAAGAGAGAACAGTTGAGAGAAAAACTGGGTCAAGAGATCACAAGAGCAAAAGCGATCATCCTTTCAAGTTAGAGATAAATACATTCTTATTGTTTAAAGTAGTCCTATAGTGTTATAAATACCTCAGAGAATTCCAGTAAAATATGTTTAATCATTCTTAAGATACAGCGTTCAAATCTTAATTTTGCTTTTATACGATTTGGACAATTTTGTTGTTACACCCAGTACCTATTGATTTTTATTTTATTCTTTTTCTATTATTCATCCAAGTCGTGGCTTAAGTGCAACTCAAGGCAGAGTGAATGGAGATGTTATAAGGTCGTATGGGAGAGAGAAAAGGCTAAATATGAGAATATGCAGAGTAGATAACGGCTGGTCGTCGACTTGAAGAGGTTAAGTGATCAGGTGAGCAATACACTCGATAGTCGGTTCCATATTACAACACTTCTGGGGAAGAAAAATCTTACCAGTGGAATATGAAGAGACTGAGGGTGTGTCCACTTTGTGTACGTTCCCTGACCGAGCCTAGCTGTTAAGGTCTGGACTGTACGAAGTAAGGGATGTTGTTCACCGAACATCTCTTACAGAAATAGATCAATGAACGATTAGCGACTAAACTAGATCCGGCAGCAAAACCTTTGATCAGGAGGTTTTAAGGAGCATGCAACCACTTCTTAATTTATGGCTCTTCCCTGACCTGGGGTAGTAGCACCTGTCGTGGTCCCATCTATGAGTATGTGGTTAACTCCCAAGTAGGTCGGGGTCAAAGCACTATGAAAGTATAAAAATAGGTTTTAATACCATCAGTTGTTTTTTGGAAAAATATTACCAGCTGTACATTTTTGAAAAAACAAAATATTACCAGCAATTCATTGAAAAAATATTACCAGCAATAAATTTTTGGAAAAATAATTATTATTAGCAATAAAAATCTTGTCGGCATTAAATAACCCTTTGTCGTTGATATACCGTAAAAGAAAACATACCAAACCAAACCAATACAGGGAGAGTCAGTTAATTTCTGGAGCGACGCAGGAAGTTAATCATTTTTTAAGCTTCTTTAGCAACGTACTATATATACGATATCCACTTGGGGTCTGGTGTGAGCTCGTATCGCAATAAACTCTCCAGGAAAGGAGGTTTCTTGAGAAAATTCCGGGTTTTCTCTCCTTTCGGGTGGCGTAATGAAACGGGTATCAAAATAAAGTCAATTTAATTCTCTGTAAAATTACGAGTGTTGCTTGATGAATAATGTCTGCAATCTGGTATCAAAGCAGAGTTCGACAGTTGAACAGGCTATAGCACTGTTCCCCACTGCCTCCACTATTAATATTTAACAGCCCCACCCACGAGGGATCTATGTGGTACAAGGCCAAAAATATTCCCCTAGAATATAAACGGGTTCAAGGTCTGTCTACCTCCCCGGACGAAACTTTGCCCTTCGGCAAAGCCTCATCCGGGTTCCTCTCTGCCAAAGCAGAGAGTTCGACAGTTGAACAGACTAAAGCACTGTTCCACACTACGTCCACTATTAACGACATACCACGATAGGATAACTTATTTATCAATTAATATTCATACAACTTTCTATTTACTTATTTAGTTTCTTATACTTATTTACATATGTGGCTCTTTCAGTTTCTTGTAACTAAAAACTATATAATGAATTGGTATTCGTGTCTGACAATCTTGATGTGCTACACGGCATTGTTTTTTTTTTTTAATAAAGTCATAATAAAGACATTTTACCTATCGTCTTTAGTACAACAAACGATTTCTTGTACGGTATATGTTAACACCCCTGTTTAAAAATGTGGATGTCTACTCAAACACGTGTACCCCTATAAATATATATATGGTTTATATATATATATATATATATATATATATATATATATATATGCGGGTGTGTGTGTGTGCGTGCGTGTGTGTGTGTGTATATCAATCGGCCTGCAAGTTCAATTTATTGATTGAATGAGTGATTGTTTTTTACGGTTTATCAACATTTTGAGGTTATTTAAAGCCAAAACATATTTTATTTGGATTGTAAGAAGTTTTGCGAGATAATAATGATTTTCTAACACGTCTTACTATTTAACCCACATCTGGGAGGAGAAGGGATGAATTGATACCTTTCCCATATATATATATATATATGTGTGTGTGTGTGTGTGTGTGTGTGTGTATTTAGGTAGCAGTCCATCATTTATAGATGTTTCATTAAAGATGACAGACAAGGTACTACGATTAAGACTTTTATTTAATTTTTCTTGTGTTCGAGCAAATGATTTCTTTTCTGGACACTGTCCAAATGTTCTATAATTCTGACCGCTTTCGGGTATACTCTGAGGCATTATCAAGACTCCCTACGTTAAAAGTATCCGACTGCAGCTCCATTAGAAACCATTTAAACACACACACAAACTTACCAGACTCCATCCGAAACATACTAGTAGAAAATACAAACATAATAACTTCATCCACATGTAAAACATGAATAAAAATAATGGATGCCTTAATAATAAAAAAGAAAAAAGCCAGCTCTCAATAATATTAACTACGAACACGGCCACAATGTGCTGACAGTGTTCGGAAAATAAAGAATCCCTATAACTTTAGGAACATACACACAACCCATACATAGTTAAAAAAGCAAAAATAAAACCATCATTGATAATGGCTCCAAAGTATAGCCAAAAGAGCTCGGAATTACAGAACATTTGGACAGTTTCTACACACTCTGAAAAGAAAAGAAAAGAAAAACGCTTTTTCAAACACAAGAAAAATTAAATCAAAAGATTAATCGCAATATTTTGTCCGTCGTCTTTAATGAAGTGAAAGTGAAACACACACACACACACACACACACACACACACACACACACACACACACACACACACACACACACAGAAATATAGACAGACTCTGTAGTATTTTAATTTAGTATTTCTTATATAACATTTTTGGTGCTACAAACACTTAAGAACTTTATTGCTACACTCGTAGTTGATTTATTCTTGTCCGCAATTCTCTTATATAATTCGTCAAAATTATGTAACCAAACATGCTTGATTGAAAATATGCCTAGACACATTCACCCACAAGCTCCTCTCTATCTATATATATATATATATATATATATATATATATATATATATATATATATATATATATATATATATATATATATATATATATATATATATATACACACACACAGACACACACACACAGACATATATATATATAAATATATTTATTAAAAGGCATTTTTATGTTTAACGTTCTTTTTATAGATACAAGTATTTAAGTAAATGCTCTGTTTATAATAAACAGTATTAAATAACATTTATTATAAACAGGCATTTGCTTAAATACTTGTATCTATAAAAAAAAGAACGTTAAACATAAAAAAAATGTCTTTAATAAATAAATTGTCAGATTTTGTCCATTTCTTAAGCGGTTAGCATGAGGTTTTATTTTAAATTTGATATGGACACCAGATTTCGGCATCGGCTTCTTGATCCACTCAGGACTCACGTCAAATGATTTCAACAGGAACTCTTGTGGTATGGAAGACATAACTTCTTGTATTCTTCCAAAGTCTTCGTTTAGAGTGGACTTGCTTCTTTAACTAACTCCAAAGAATCAAGTAACAGGGTGTTAAGTCAGGACTACTGGCTGGCCACTCGTACATAAAATAGGTAGTTTCTTTTTAATCACTCTGTGTTTGTATATATATATATATATATATATATATATATATATGGTGTCCATAAAATTCGTGTCCACTTTAAAAATTTATAACTTTATTTGTATTTACGAGAGAAAAATTTGTAAAAAAGAATTAGAAAGAAGTAAATCTATATTTTTTAACGTTTTTTTGAAATTTTATTTAAGTTTCAACATGTCCTCCATCATTAGCAATACAGAGGTTAATAGGCTGTAAAAAAGAAAATATTTTTTTACTTATCTAAAAATTGTTGCAAATTTTGTGATGAAAAAACTAGGTGCATTTCTTACAGATTATTTCTATCGTAAATACAAATAAAGTTATAATTTTTTTACAGTGCACCTGAACTTTATGGACACCCTGTATATCTTGTTCTTCACCCTTTGATACAAACCTACTTTGCATGTATGTGCCAATTGTCAGGCGAGGTTTGAAAATTGATAAACACACACACGCACACATGCATATATACGTACATACATACATACATACGCACGCACACACACACATATATATATATATAAAAATATATATATATAAAGAGAAAGAAGAGTCAGATTAATAATACACAATTATTTAGCATTTATTCTTTTAAAAAGTGCTCAGTGCAACGTAGAGCATAATATTTTAATAATATTTTCTTTTAAAAATATTTTACATCGCGACACGAAAATTTCTATATTTCAGAACTTTAAATTTGTTACACTTACAAGCGCTGTTAGGAAACTTTTGATGAAAACGGAATGGCGTCATATTGAACAGTTAAGAAGGAGGGGGAACATGATTTCAAAATTTTATGGGTATGTCCCGTTTGACCATTTGACTGCTTGAAAATGAAAAATATAGGTTACAGGTTAATGGGCGTGTGTGTTATTCATATATGTTTAGATAAATTGTCATTTTTAGACGTGTCACTATTATATCCGGTTAAGAATATCATTATTTTTATCAAACATAATAATATGCAGCTTTTCATGTAGATACAGGGGACATCGTTTTTTTTTTAAGTTTCCATTTTACTGTGGGGGGTTTATTGATTTCTTTTAAATACGAAATGTATTTAGAGTGGGATGTTTGGTTACGGTACCCACTGTTGTTAAAAGAAGAAATATGTTGATACTACCTTCCTTTTAAAAGAGTTTTTTGTGCTTCCAGTATAAAATTTCTTAGCATCTGGGTTTTCAGTAGATGAAATAGTGCATTGGGGAAAATAGATTCAGTAATAAATTTATTTTGCAATTGACAATTTACGGGATTTCTACCATTACATAATTTATTATCAATATTATTGATTTTCGTTTTGGAATTACTATTATTTTTATTTAGGCTTAAGTGTTTATTTAAAATTTTATTTTTATGACTTTTTAATAATTTTTTCCATTTTTACAGCTATAACTTAATTTTAGCGCATTTTTTACTGAACATCTTGGTAGGAGGATTATTACTTGGAAAATGTTTTTAATTCAAATCAAGAAACTCTTGCCCTAACTTACTGCTAACCATTTGGTTAAATGGTGGTTGTATCAAATGATTTTTTTATTTATATTTTTTCTCCGTTTATTATTATTATCTTTTCGGTATTTAATTTCGGGGAATTTATAGCCACTATTTTTTAAAGCATTATTATAAAAATTGCAGTGTTTACAAAATATATATTCGTTAACAGTGTTAATTCTAATTATATATTCTATGAATGAGGGTACGTGTTTTATTATAGATGGAGGATAAACTTCGGGCAGATATATAATGGATTAGTATTTGTTTTCTTGTATGGTTGGTATATATTGTTGATTAAGTCTAATGTTACATCGAGGTAGTTTACCTTTTTTTAAATTTGCATTGATAGAAACATTTTAAGTTTAGGCTTTTAAATTGTTTGTGTATTAATTTTCTAATTTTGTCCATTTTTTTAATTTAGTTGAATTCCTCACAGACATAAGGCTATCATCCATATGTAATCCTATATTTTCTATACTGATGTCACTATGGGCAACATAGAAGCATGGTGGACAGTATAGAAGATAGAATTATTTAGTTATGATAGTTATATCGAACTTGAAATATATAAATATCCTTACTTGTAGATTGAAATTTAAAATTCTAAAGTATTACCTACAGTGTCGAATTTTCGGCATTTTATGATTTGAAGCCAGAAGGATAAATTTGATGAAGATATCCTATTATATTGAATATACTTTCATGTGCCGTCAACAAATAACAGCTTTGTCTAAGCAAATTTCTAACGGTATTGATTTTATCTTCTGCGTGAGAAATCTCGGATTTAGGTGATACAGTTGAGTCTGTTGTCACACATAAGTAAGAAATCTGCTTTTGTAAAACATTAAATAGTTTAGAATTATATTTTTTTTAGATTGTATTTTGATGCAAACGCACGTGTATGATATTCATTGTTGAAGTTGCTATTCAAACACCATTATATTAATCTGTCCATTAATATATCAAAATTGAATTCTTTACGGCTAATTGTTTATATGGCTTTTGCAATTTCTGTATATCCTGTTGTGACAAATGACTAACAGAATAGACGCGGGCGAAAAGAGTTTTAGCTAATTAGATACGAAGATGTTCCCCATAATGGTTTAAAATTTGTTCGGTAGGGACGGAAGGTAGATTGGTAGGTGAAGAAGAAGTTAAGAGTCGAGGCTACTTAGATGCAGAACAAGGATGCGTATAATATAAGTTTGAAACGGGGAGATTGGTGGGTTGGTAAATATACAAATGAGTGTTTTCATTTGCTTCGATTTGCACGCATTCGCATATAAGTGCCTGTGTGAAGTGTATAGATAAATGCAACCCACTTGAAAATCCAGCGAACTCTCATATACAAATACACACACATACATATATATTATCTTGCATATATATTTATATATATATATATATATATATATATATATATATATATATATATATATATATATATATATATAACATATGGTACCTTGGGTTTGGTGGGTAGTTTCAAATGGTATTCCCCTGTCAGTACCCCTCCTTCGGAAGGGGTAGGGTATCTTTAGTTGGTGTCTGTAGCGTCACTAAAAAGGGCAAGTTACGAAGGTGCTCGAACATGTTTTTACACGGTAATTCTGTTAAAACCACTTTAGACTGACCTTGATTCCCATTATGTAGCGACGTGGGCGCACTGAAATACACACACATACATACATACATACATATATATATATATATATATATATATATATATATATATATATATATATACTAAGGATGAATATGTTAATTGCTAAAAGCTCTACCAGAAATAGGAAGCGTGTTAACTAATCAAAAAGTTATAAGCAACTAATTATCGATAAGTGTGGGTAGATATATGAGCATACGTATACATCTACATAGAGATGTGCTGACTTTGTACATAATATATATATATATATATATATATATATATATATATATATATATAGTATCTAACACATAAATACACACACATATATTTATATATATATATATGTTAATATGCATTGATGTGTATATATTTATTTTGGCTTTGTTGGGTATGTGTTTGTTGGTATTTAACGTTCCAGATTATGAAGTTATCAGTTCGTACAGGAAGCTTTTGAAAAAAAAAAGAATTCTATTGAGATTTTTCCGCATATACTTATAGCCTCAGTACTTTCAATAAGTTTTATCATTTGTATGCAAACACTGGTTAAGCTGTAGCTTGCAGGTACACACACACACTCTCACACACATGCACACACATGTATATATATATACGTATATATATGTATATATATATATATATATATGCGTCTGTTAGCACAAAAAAAGTCGCTCGAAAATTCTTGTGCGATTATGAATATGCCAGTATAAAACTGTTTCTGTATATCATATCTTTGTGACACGTTTCAAGTATCTGAAATAAGATCGTTCGTACTGGACACGTATGTGTGTGGATATAAGACTGCCTTTTCGTCATTCTGATTACAGAAATGAGAGATAATAGTCAATAATTGAACGATAAGAAGAGGCAAGAAAAATAATTTATTTCTGCTGTGCTTGTTAATATATATATATATATATATAATTTTTTATTCATTTTAATATTAACTAAAATGAATTCCCTGGATTTATGTAGCTGTACATATAGTAAAGCCGATGAATCCGTTGTTTTGGTAAGTAGCATCATTTTTGTCATATATATATATATATATATATATATATATATATATATATATATATTATGAAATGGACAAAGTCCGACAATTATTTGAAGACATTTTTATGTTATACATACTTTTTATGGATGAAAATATTTAAGTAAATGCTCTGTTTATAATAAACGGCAAATGTTGTTTAATATTGTTTATTATAAACAAAACATTTACTTAAATATTTTATTTACATAAAAATGTCTTAATATATGTATATATGCATAACATTTTTGTGATTTAATTTTCAACATCGTTTATTTAAATTTGTTTTTTTTTCCTAGAGGTACTGACACAATAATATCCTAATGAATATATTATCATTGCTTTTTTTTGGGGGGGGGATTCTCTATACAAAACTGTAATGTCTTATCCTTTAATAACATACTTATATTTTCTCTGTCTCCTGTGTATATTAGATCAACAATCAAACGGAAGCAGGGAGCAATATGAAATAAAAGCATTTAATTAAAGTGTTTATATGACATCATCTTTATTATTAAGACTCAATTTATAATTCTTTAGTCAAATTAGTAAATCTCACGAAAAACTATGAATATATTACTTTATAATAATACATCTTTGATCAAACGTGTAAGATATATACTCTTATTTATATAATACTTTCTTCGTTGAATAGAAAATAAAATCGTGAGAAACAACAAAAAAGTGTTGGATTAATATGTGGTGTCCATTTTCTTATATCTGTCTATATTTCTGAGATGAGGTATTATATACATTATTTACATTATTCAGACTTGTCCTCATCTTTGTTGCCATATTTATCACAACGTTTCGGCCTTTCAGTTTCTGTCTATATTTCTGAGATGATGTATTATGTACATTATTTACATTATTCGGACTATTGTCCTCATCTTTGTTGCCATATTTATTACAAATAGTTCGGCCGTTGTACGCTCCGGCCCTCTTCAGGTGGTTGGAATGTCGGACTTAATCCTTTATTTCGCTCGCTGGGTTAGACTGTTCTAGTTCCACGTGCCATGTTTAATGGATGTCAGTTATCAGTTATCTCCTGTTAATATCCCTCTGAAAGTTCTCCACTGCCTTAACCGGGTATTGAACTCACGGCTCTTTGGGTCCTGTCACTGGATCTAACCTGTGCCATTTGTCCTTGAACAGTCTACGCCAGTGATCGAAATAAGGAGTTAAGTTCGATATTCCAACCAGTTGAAGAAGGCCAGAGTGTACAACGGCCGATACGTTGTAATAAATATGGCGACAAAGATGAGTACAATAGTCTGAATAATGTAAATAATCTTCTTGTATGTTGGATAATTTCTTGAAGGATGGGGAAAAGTCTAATGGCAGCAGAAATGGGATTACACAGAAGGATACTGAGAATTTCATGAAGGGAGCAAGCAAGAAACAAGAAAGTTTTAAAGAAAATGGCGCAGACAGAACGCTTCTACTCAAAATTAGCTGAAATCCCATGGACATATTATACGGAAAGATGTCTTGGAAAATTTAACCCTCACGGAGATAATTGGATAGAATAGAGATGTAAAAAGTAAGTGTACCACTTAGGAGCTTGTGTGAACGGATGGTGAAACAGGGAACTTTACAAAGGGGGGGACTGATACGAGGCAGACAAGATAGAATATTGTGGAGGGCCATGATCGTCTATTTCCAGAAGCATTTTTGATCCCGCAAAAAGGTGTCTTGTTAGCGACAGTTTTATTAAATCCGAAAATTGCTTCTTTGGTCCCAAATAAAAACAAGACGCCGCTTGATTCCATAGCGCGCGTCGTATATAAATTTGAATGCGTAAACTGTAAAGTGATAATGATTTACCAGCTTAGATGGAGCACAAGATTGTAATTTGGAACAACCAGAGAATGAACTCACTACTCAGTCATAAATGATCTCACGAGACAATAACCTTTATAACCACGTCGAAGTGACCCTAACTGAAAGGCTACATGGGCGAGACGTTTTCATCTACACGAACGCACATTGATCATTTGGATTTTTTTACAGAACAAAACACTCAAGGCTTTACTTACTCGCGGGTTACACGGTGAGGTAATGGGTATAGCTCCGATAGAGGAATCGGAAACCGAGTTCGAAATCCAGTCGGGTTCATTACATTCTCTTATGTAAAAGTAGGGAAGTTCTCTAACCCTCAAATAGAAAACAGGACTGAGTTGGCAAAAGTCTAGGAGAATGAAAACTCTGAATTTAAACCTTGATGCCAGCAACAACCCTAAAGGTTATGATTTGCGATCGTCAATGAAACCATAATTTCAAGGCTACATTAATTGACAGAGTGTTAAAGGATTTAGACGAAAATGTATCGAAATGCTTTAACCTTAAGATCACCCACAGTAAATTTTCGTTCAGTGTCTTACAATATTTTCACCTTTTTTGGCAGCTCTTTATTCTTTCAGTTTATGATATTTAATAGTGAAATATATATATATATATATATATATATATATATATATATATATATATATATACATAAAATTAAACAAAATTTAATAGAAACTAAATAAAATTGACGAGATTATATACTCAAATATATATTAAAAGATAAATAAATTTTACATTATTTGGACTATTGTTCTCAGAACGTTTCGGCCGTTGTACCTCCGGCCTTCTTCTTCATGAACCCATTATTTCACTCACTGGGGTAGCGTTATAGTTCCGTGCCATGTTTAATTTTATCACTTACCTTCTGTTAAACCTCTGAAAGTTCTCTACTGCCTTAACCGGGCATTGAACCACTCTTTGGGTCCTGTCACTAGATCTCACCAACGCCTTTATCTACTGTGCCATGTGTCCTTGAGGACATATGTGAATAAATTTCTGGGTATTATAAATTCATACACAAAAGCATTTAATTAAAGCATTCCAACTACCTGAAGAAGGCCGGAGCGTACAGCAGCCGAAACGTCGTAATAAATATGGCGACAAAGATGAGGACAATAGTCCGCATAATGTAAATAATGTACATAATACCTTATCTCAGAAATATAGACAAATAAATTTGAATGTTTCAGCGCCCCTCCCCTTCATGCGCGTATATCAGTTTTGCTTGTGGAACTCTCTTCCGGCTCCATGCTTTCCAACCAACTTTAATCTTCAAAAATTTGTATGCAACTAATATCCACCTGATTACTGTTCTTTTAGTCTCGCTCTATATTAATGCTTCCATCTCTAATTCTTTCACATCCAGTAACCCTTTGTGTCTTAGTGGCTTTACTCACTTGCTTTGAGTGAACTTGATATAAAAAAAGAATCTCAATTTACAGTTGAATTGGTTAGATGTAACAGCATAAGTTCTATGTTAACAATTTATTCTCTCACGCTTCTCGCTTGAGCAACTCCTTTCCGACTCCATACATCCCAGCCAATTTTAATCTTCAAAAATTGATATGAAATATCAATCACTATCTACTGTCCTCCCGATTACTCTTCTTTTAGACTCGCTGTTTAGTAATGTGCCTGTTTCTGAATTTTACACACCCTGTAACCCCTTGTATCTTCGTGGATTAACTGCTTAGGTGAACTCACCCAACCAATCAATCAATCAATCAATCAATCAATCTCTCTCATTTCTCTCTCTCTCTCTCTCTCTATATATATATATATATATATATATATATATATTATATAAAATTAAAATTTATTATGTGTGTGTGTGTGTGTGTGTGTGTGTGTGTGTGTGTGTGTGTGTTTTATGTTTATATATTGGATCGGATTTCCTACATTTTTCAACCGATTTCAACAAAACTTCACAGGACTACGTAAAATTAACTTGCGGTGGTTCTGATAGTGCCAAAAATTGGAAAACACAATTGTTTTTTGCACGAAATCAATTTGAAAAACGATAAAACACGATTCTGACACCAGAATGAAAGGGGGACAACTCATATCAAGTTATACTTATTATAAAACCCAGGTTGTGTGTGTGTGTGTGTGTTAGTTTATATATGGGATCGGATTTCATACATTTTTCAACCGATTTCAATAAAACTTCACTTTTTTTTTGGCAGGTAGTGTTTCTTATGGTTTTGCACACTTTTTTCATTCCATTTACAAGACAATTGTTTATAATAAAATTCTATTCAATCGATAGACTCATAACAATTGAAAACAATGTTTTTGTTTGAGTTTGGGTTTGACCAATTCGTAAAAAAACTCCAAAAAAAAAAAATAATAATTAAGACATGCGTGTCCGTCAACCTTAAACAATAATCTTTGTCAATTTTATTTTTCAGTCTTTATGATGGTCGATACTTGATCTATCTCTTACTGTTACATCCCCGAGCAACGCCGGGCTCTACTGCTAGTATATATATATATATATATATATATACACAGACACGCACAGAGGATGCGGTGGATAAATAGTCGTCTAAATTACGCAAAACTGAAAATAACACTGGCATTTCATTTTAACAGATATTTTTACCAAAATTGCACAAAAATATCTTGAAATACTAAACAGTAAATATATTCAGTAAAATCCCCATTGACTTCAAGTACACCATCCAGACGACTTCAGAATCTCCTGCAACTCTTCTAGACGGTCTTCTTGTTTAAGTTGTTCAATGGTACCATAATGCTTGTCTTATGCGTTACAAAGAATTTTGTTGGTCTCTAACGCATAATAATCAAGGGGGTTGCAGTTTGGGGAGTTACGTGGTCGTAAAAATTGTCTGAAAGCCATGATTGGGTTTTTCTGCTTGTGTGGCATGGTGCAGAATCCTGTAGCCAGACATAGGTTCTTCCAGCAGCCACCCTCTTTTTCCAGGGCAGCACTACGCCCACAAGCATTTGATGTAGGTCTTCGTGTTAAGTCTGAAGCACTGTGGGACGAAGAATAGTGACAATACTTTGCAATCACTAGCGATCAATCCAAACACCTTCGTAATCACCATTAAACTCATCCAACACTTTCCGAATCCTCTGCACTGTCCTCAGATCTCTAAGCAGTACAGCATACCATTTCCAAATTTACGGTGCCCAACTGACCCTGCTATACTGTGCAGTCGACAAAATCAAAAACAAACAACGCGCATGCGCGAAATTAAAAATATAAAATAGTTTCAATTTACCCAACGCACCCTGTATATGCATTGTGCTATGTCGGTTTCATCTTTTTTCAAATATCGCGTCATCACATGTCATGTCAGTTTCTTTAATGTTCGTGTTTTCAGACATCAGTGTGCAATTTTGTTTGTTTGTTACGAAAACTATTTAGTATTTGTGTTCCTAAACGTGATGAAAATTTACTAATGTTTGGCCGTTTATTTTTTAGTATATGTTTTTATTTTTTAGAGTTTTGTCGGACTTTTTGTCACATTTTTGTGTTGTGTTCGTTGGAGATATGATTTAATTGTCCTCGTTAAATGGAAAGATAACGAGGTGGTTGTGTATACACACATGCAAACTCTACCTCTCCCTCTCTCTCTCTCTCTCTCTCACACACACAAACACACACACACACACACACATATGGATATGAATAAAGACAAAATGAAAATCCAAATCAGAGATCAAGCATTTTTTGCGATAATTTCAGATAATTCTTTCACGTTAACTCGTGTATCTATACTTCCCTCATTCTCTCTTTCTCTCACTCTCCCCCTCACTCTCTCTTTATATACATATATAGTGAGAGAGAGAGAGGGGGAACGAGAGAGAGAGAGAGAGAGAGAGACACGTGGGAGAGAGAAAAAGTAACAAACAGTTATTGATGCATAAGTATATTTAGTGTAATCTAACGATAAAAAAAAAAACATTTATTTTATACAAAATATATCCGTTTTGAATATAATCTACTTCCTGGTCAATGCAATTCATTCACTGATGATCAATAATAACAAAGATCAATCATTTTTGTGCTATTTTCGATAATGATTTTCGTTAACTCTCGTATCTATCTAAATCCGGATAACCTTATTTTCTTCAATTTCTTTTTAGAATAGACAATGGGACTTATACTAAGTTAAAACTTAATGTTGCGAATGGGTAAATCCAAGTGTCAGCCAGGACTCTTTGCAAATCTCTCCCCCTCTCATCGTTCCTACTGTTTTTGTTGTTGTTGTATGTGTTATATGTAATAGGAGTAGGTAGGCTTTCCTACCGCCCGGTCAACACTCCTCCCCCTTTTCTTGGACACGGGTAGAGGCTTACGCCTTGTTTCTTGTTTAGGACGGGGTTCCTGGTACTCTCTCTCTCTCGCTCTCTGGCCTCTGTATTAGTGCAGCTCTGTTTCCCCCGTGATGTGTGCAGTCTGTGGCATCACCTCTTCATTCTGAGGGTACACGGTTGACAGTTCTCTGGTTGCTGTTTCCGACTGGTAGTTAGGAGCCCTAACCCTTGCGTAGCGTCTTGAGCGGGTGGCTTTGATCAACAGTTGTATAATACCGGGGTGTTTGTAGTACCATGTCGCGCATGGAAAGGTGTCCCTGCACTCACCTCCGGTGGGCAACCCTGAGGCCACATTATGATTCAGGTGCACGATCTATTCAAATATATTCCCATGTAGATCCCTAATAAGCCAAAATGTTTCCTTTTAGATTATCTATCTATCTATCTATCTATCTATCTATCTATCTATCTATCTATCTTATTCTGTTCATATCTATGTATCTGTTCTATCTATCATCTATTCTGTATCTATATCTATCTATCTTATTCTGTTCATATCTATGTATCTCAGTTTGTTCATATCTATCTATCTATCTATCTATCTATCTATCTATCTATCTATCTTATTATGTTCATATCTATGTATCTCAGTTTGTTCATATGTATCTATCTATCTATCTTATTCTGTTCATATCTATGTTTCTCAGTCTGTTCATATCTATCTATCTATCTATCTATCTATCTTATTATGTTCATATATGTATCTCAGTTTGTTCATATTCATCTATATGTATCTATCTATCTATTATTCTGTTCATATCTATGTTTCTCAGTCTGTTTGTATCTATCTATCTATCTATCTTATTATGTTCTATCTATCTATCTATCTATCTTATCTATTCTATCTATCTATCTATCTCATCTTATTTGTATCATAGTCTGTTCTATCTATCTATCTATCTATCTATCTATCTATCTTATTATGTTCATATCTATGTATCTCAGTTTGTTCATATCTATCTATCTATCTATCTATCTATCTATCTATCTATCTATCTATTCAAATATATTCCTATGTAGATCCCTAATAAGCCAAAATGTTTCACTTTAGATTATCTATCTATCTATCTATCTATCTATCTATCTATCTATCTATCTATCTATCTATCTAATTCTGTTTATATCTAACTATTGATCGATCTATCTATATATTTTCGTAAAGATTACTAACGGATTAATGGGAGAATCGATTGGCCATGTCCAAATCTAAGCTGATTCCTCTCTGTTCCTTTTGTACTAAGGCCCTTGGAAAAAATCTATGAATCCATCTTCGTTCATCTCCATCAGTTGGTGTAATGTATAAGCGACTCAGAATGAGAAATCAGAGAACCGAGTTCGAATTCCAGTCAAGTCAATTACATTTACATATGCTGAGGAAAAGTATGATCCCATCTCGTCGTCTCCTACATATTGTTCAAATAGTAGAGCGGACTGTGCTCTTTAGCCTTGGCTGTTAACCAGTCAAGAAAAATGACTAAATTCAAAACCTGTGGATGGTTCCTTTGAGGTCTTGTACACTATTTCTTTGTATTCGGTTCTTCCAAAAACCATCCGCTCTTGCATGGAGTATTGCTGTCATATATGGTCCGGTGCCCCTTCTGTTTGTCTCAAGGTTCTTGATAGATCCAGAGACGGATATGCTATGTAATTGGCCCTTATCTGGCATCTCGTCTGCAGTGGCACTCTCACAAACCTGCCGTCGCCTCCCTCTGTCTTTTTTACAAATACTTTCACGGTAACTGCTCCGATGAGCTGCTTTCGCTGATTTCCAGACTTCGTGAATTCAAGCGTTCTACGAGGCTGGCATCTCGCTCTCACCCTTCCACTGTCGAAACTGTTAAATGTAGCCGTCTCTTCTACTCCAATAGCTTCATGTCTCGCACTTCTCACCTGTGGAACTTTCTCCCCTCTTCCTGTTTCCCTGATAGCTATAATCCCCAACTATTCAAATGTAATGTCAATCGACGTCTCCAGATGCCTTGATCTATCCCCTATCCGTCTCTTCATTCTTTCCTCTATCACTCCTATCTGCTCTCCATTTCTCTGTAACCCCTTGCGTGCTAATGGCTTCCCGCCTTGCTTGGGGTGAAACGCTTAAAAAATATGTGCGGGCTGTCTGGGTGTTCGGTTCTAGGAACTGAGCCGCTGAACCCTTAAGTGACGGAAATGATGCGATGCCATATATATATATATATATATATATATATATATATATATATATATATATATATATATATATACAACACAATTGCCCCAAAATGTGTAACAGCAAAATTGTCCAATTGTTAGATTAAACTTTGAACCGTTGTATCTTAGGAATCATTAAAGTTACCTTACTGGAATTCTCCGAGGTTTTTATAACACTATTGAACTCTCTTTTGAGCAATAAGAATGTATAATTGCTCTCCACGCTTAACGGAAGGATCGTGATGAAATCGATTATAATCGAAAATGACATGTTCATCATTAATTTATCATAGGTAAGAATCGAAAGCTCATGAAGCATTGAAATAAAGTTTTAATATGTACACACACACACACACACACACACACACACACACACACACACATATATATATATATATATATATATATATATATATATATATATATATAGTTATTTTAAAAATATGATTCCATAGTTACATGAAACGATTAAAAAATCTCCTATTCCACCATCAAGTAAAACTGATAACATTATTGTATGTTGGATTACTCTTTTAAATTTCCATGTTTTACAGAATTTTGTTTTTATTAATCTGATCCCCTCAGGCGATTTCATGACCGAGATGATGATTCTCCGTAGATTGCTTTTTTATTATCTGTAAATTGCCATTCGTTTTTAAACAAGATTCTGCAGTGCTTTCTCATGGCTTAGCGTTGGGCTAAAGTGGATGCGGCAGATATGCCTGGAATTTGAAACCTACTCACCTTTTCCTTATGTACTGAGTCTTCTCAGTCTTATATCATGAGGATAAAGGCGATCGTAGCTCTCCATGACTTCCTGTCTTAGTAAATCTTGTATTTTGATATTTTTCTTAAATCATATTTGGCCATCCATTTCCTAATATCACTAAGATTATCATGAGTTCTTTTCCTCTATCCCTCTTGCATTCAATCTCTCCCGTGACTATCAGATTTTCCAACTTCCCCCCTTCGCTCTAGAAATCCTGTCTCTTCTTTATCTTAAGTATGTGTTTCCTTTTGGTTACCGTATTCTCTAAAACTTTAGCCTAGGTGAGTTACTGTTTCCACTGTTGTCGTGTTAACAGGTAAAATCGAGTGGGTCATCACATAGCAATGAAGCTGTCTGATACTACTACTGTTACTATTCCCACGCCTCTAGTCACATCCATTAAGAACCCGTGGTTGTCCACTGCACTGCCTACGTTGGATGGTAACACATCGGATAATATGTCTGCTTCAAGCACCGCTTATTACTAAACTATAAATACCATTTAGCTGTCCGTTGATCAAAACCTAAAACTTGTTTTGTGTATCCTGAATGTGATCTCACATATATAAGTCTAGGCCCGTTCGGTCATGCTCAGCGTGCTTCTGTAGAATCACATTTGGGGAATAACTTACGGATTTGAAAAAAAAAATGATCTCACTAAAAAATACAAAAAATAAAAATGTACACAGGTTGTTGAAAATGTATTGTATTTCTTAAATACAATATATTTGAACTTTTAAAACAAAGGAAAATTAAAATGTGATAGGGAATTTTCATTAGCCCGTGAATTGACGAATCACCAACTAGTGAGAAGGCTAGATTTCCTGATAAAAAAGAGTTCCTCCCTCTAAAATTATTCAGTGAGGTTTTCGGCTTTGTAGTAAGTAGATGCTGTAGAAAAAAAATGCGTGTTAGGGAATTTCTAACTCACTTTACCCTCTTCATCACTAATAAGTAGTCGGAAGAATTTCCTCTTGGGGACAATAAAAATAGCCATTAGTAATATTATTGCGTTGTGTTATTATCACAAGAAAGGCATTTGCTTGGTGAACTAGTTTCCTTGGCCATTACTACGGAATACTAAGTTCGATTCTCACTGAGTGCTCAATATTTGTGGCCTTGTGTCTAACAACTAAATTTAGCTTAGTGAAATAAGAAGTAAATATCCGACGTGTTACACAGGTGTTCAAGAAATACGTGGTGACTTTTCAATTTGCGCATCTGTCAACATTCCAAACATTTCCCTTGTCTCGCTGGACAATATCTGCTTTCTCTTGTATGTCCCGTATCCATTCAGGATGTTGGCGATAATGGCTCTCCACTATTTCTTGTCGTTTGTAGCTCTTAATAAATATTGTCTTTTCGTCACCTGTCCTAAATTCTGTTCTGTCATCCATTTACTCAAGCTCTCTAGCCATATGCATTGTTTTACGATGTCACTTTTGCTCAGCAATATTTCCGCTTTCCTCATTTTATACCTTAGGAATGTCAGTTGTCTCTTTCTAGTGTCCTTTTTGTTTTCATTTTTTTCTAAAACTTGCTCGCATATTCGTTTCATGGTATTCTCAGCATTCTTCTGTAGAATATAATTTCTGTTGCTTCAAGTCCGTACTTCGCCTGCGAGGAGTATCCAGCATTCACCGCCCTTTTTTAAAGCATTTCACTAGCACGCAACGGATTACAGAGGATTTGGAGCGAGAGCAAATAGGAGTGATAGAGGAAAGGATGAAGAGAAGGATAGGGGATAGATCAAGGCAACTGGAGATGTCGATTGACATTACATTTGAATAGTTGTAGCTATCAGGGAAACAGGAAAAGGGAAGGGAGTACCACAGGCGAGAGGTGCGTGACATGAAGCTATTGTAGTAGAAGAGACGGCTACATTTAACAGATTCAACAATGAAAGGGTGAGAGCGGGATGCCAGCCTCGTAGGGCGCTTTAATTCATGATGTCTGGGAACCAGTGAAAGCAGCTCATCGGAGCAATTACCATGAAGCTATTTGTAAAAAAGTCAGAGAGAGGCGACGGCACGTCTGTGAGAGTGCGACTGCAGACGAGATGCCAGATCAGGGCCAATTACATTGCATATCCGTCTCTGGATCTTATCAAGAACCCCGAGGCAAACAGAAGAGGCCTTATAGGAGAAATGACATTACGTTGGACGTTATCACTCATCGCTTAAAACCATTTCCAACAAGGTATTTAAATAGAAAATCTATTCAATACTCTTCTGTTTAAAAGAATCTACTTCATACCTTAAAATATTGGTCGCTCTTCAGGGTATTTGATTATGTAAACTCTAGCCCGTACTTTGGCAGATATAAGTGTTTGTGCTTAAGTTTCTGATCATGTGGCCAATCAGATGACTGATAATGAGGACTTGTCTTAATATATGTTCTTGTGAATTGATTTCATAATCAGTGTGCACTGTGATCAAGTTTCAAGCGTTTATTCTCAGCTCGGCTTTGGCATAACCTATTAAATTAGCATTGCTAATTCAAGACGGAATATAGTAAGAGACACGTCAAAAGAAATATTGCATCTGAAGCATATACGTCATACCACTATATATTTTGATAGAAGACTAGCAAAATATGGTGGTATCGGGAGGTATAGCTGGGGTGCCCTGGATCCTTATGTATTGCGACCCTTCTTGACGTGGTCGATCATGGCTCTCTACAACTTCCTATACTTTGAAACCCTTAGGAACGTTTTTCGTTTTGTCAGACCCCTTTTACCCCGTTCTGCCACCCATTCGCACAAGTTTATCAGGTAGGTGTCCCTCTGCCTTTCCCCATCTTTCTTGCCTTCGAAATGGTCTTCTTTGAAACTTTTTTCCCACATCTTCCTTTATTATTATTTGCCCAGTAAATTTTGAGCTGTCTCTTTCTGTTTCAGATTACAAGTGTCATTTTATTTTTAAAAATTTTACACGATCTGTCCGTAGAATTCTCAACATCCTTCTGTAGAACCAATTTTTGTTGCGTCAAGTATTTCTTATTATAAGTAAATCAATTCACCCAAGTAAGGCGATAATGCCATTAAGACGCAAGAGGCTACTGTGAAGGAAAGGGAACGAAAAAGACTTTAAAAGGAAGCGGAAACACAATCATAAAATGGCAACAAGGGATAAATCTCTACACCTATTCAAAAGACAGGAGACGAGTGGGAATTGGATTATATGCGAACCTATTGTCTTCTGGAGGATTATCCAGCATTCCTTTTTATGCATGAGGATAACTATTAATGATTGTCCTCATCTTCATTGTGATATTCACGACGTTTCGATCGTTGTACGCACCAGCCTTCATCAGATGATTGGAATTTCGAACTGAATCTTTTATTTCGTCCACCGGGGTAGATTGTTTTAGTTTCACGTGCCATGCCTTTTCCAGATATCTCAGAATATATATATATATATATTTCCGGAAATCTGCTTTTAAATATGGCAAGATCAGCAATCTATGGTGATATCGTGAGGTATTGCTGTGGGCCATAGATAGGTTTTAATGATTCTTTATCAGGAAATCGTGTCGGTTGTTTTTTTTAAGTACTCTTAGTGTTGTTGGAGAGGTTTTGTTGACAATTTTGCATTTGCTATTAAAATTTAATCAAATGACGAAACTCAAAGGGCGAAATCGCTTGTCCATTACCATTTAATTTCTATATTCTACTGTTGGCTTTCCTGTGGTCTCTCATCCCAACCCTTCAGTCTACAAACCCTACATCACAATGGGAATCCACAACGGTCATCTGACCAACTACTCATCAGAACGCGCAAGTGAAGCGGTGAAGCGTGACGTCTCGACCCTCCTATTCTCGCAGCTATACTACATGCCTTCGAGGGTCTTTTGGTTTTATAAAAAAAGAGACACCCTATCATAGTCAGAATTCAACGCCCGCAGAATTCAAACGACACCACCGGGTCGTCAGAGTTCTGACCAACAGTATACTAGTAAAATTTCATCTTATACATTAATTTTATCTTACACATTAATTTCTCGACATTTAGAGAAATATTGCAATATCTTATGTCATAAAAAAAAATCGGCTTTTTGAGCAGAAACATAAAAGCCTGACAAGCATAGACACAAATACAATATGGGAAGCAGTTGTACGGAGTGCTAGAAAAACAATAATAACAACAAATTGTAATATGAACTCTGGTAAAAAAAAAATGTAACTACGTGATTAAGTTTTTAAGTTCCCAAAATTCATACGCTGAAGGACACATGGCCTAATTGATAAAAGCGTTGGTTGAAATAACCAAGTAACTTGACCCAAAGAGTTGTGAGTTCAATACCTGGCTACAGCACTGGTGAGAAAAAAACTTAGAAAGTTGAGTTACTAAGGGAAATAAGTGAAACTGTGATACCCAGAAAAGTCATGGCGCGTGAAATTAGAAAACTCTATACAGGTGGACGAAATAAAGGCTTCAGTTCGACATTCCAATAACCTGAAGAAGGCCAGAGCGTACAACAATCGTGAATATAGTAACAAAAATGTAAATAGTACAATGTAAATAAACTGGAAATTGGACATGAAACAAAAGTAACTGAGAAAGTTTGAAGGTTATTCCATTTTTGAATTTTCTAAAGAATCATAATTCATAAGTTAATGGTTGAATAACTTCCTTGAGAGTTCCGCGCCTATAAACTACACGTAGAAATTCCCGTAATACTTCGTTAAATATTTGAGCTTAACAACTTTAAGAAAACACACACACACATATCCAGTTCATACGTTATTTATATAGATACAATTTATTTAAGTGAACGCGTTTTTTTTTTTAATTAAACAGTACTAATTACATTTACCGGCTTGAAGGTTCGATAAAATTTTCGTAGAAAAAAAAGCGCTCTCCAACAAGAAACTTACCTGTATTTCTATAAGGAAAACCTCATTTGATCTGACGTGCTATACCATTTAGCTACAGAGAAGCCTATTGTTAGCAAAGTCCAAATTATTGTTTTTAAACACACGATCGATCATATCTGCTCACGAAACGTATCTTAACGTAAACAGTGACAACATATAATAAAATGAATTAAGTCCGGCAATTATTTTATATATTTTCTGTTTATACGTTACTTGCAATAATTAAATAGAAAATAATAAATTTACTGAAGCTTATAGAAAAAAGTGAAAACAAAATTAAAATAAATAAAATTGGGGTTTATTTTTCTAAATTTTTTGTTGTCTTTATTTTTCTAAATCTTTTGCTGCCCTTCGCTACACTAAATTGTTAAACATGGACTCTTCTATTCGTTATGAGACGGACGTTGCCTCATGGGAGTGGCAAAATTGGTTGCAAAGTGTGTCGTACGCATTGCCACACTATCTACAGTATTAGCTATTATTGTATTATTATTAAATTTATGCGATTGACTTGTTTCTAATCACTAATCTTTTCCAGTGTTATCTTTGGAAAATTATTAACCAGAACTACGAGCTTATACGAACATTATAACAATTTTACTTGTTATTTTTCACTTTTTCAGAACACTATTTCACTAAAGGTCGGAAAGAACGACCCACCACCGAGTTATGAACTTTGCCCTAAGGATGATACGCCTTCTGTCTCAAAAGACAGCATCTCAAGCGAAGGAGCTGAAAGGGGCACTTGGGATAAACCAATCCAGTTTTTCTTCACTTGTGTTGGATATGCCGTCGGTTTGGGAAATGTCTGGCGCTTCCCATACCTCTGCTTCAAAAACGGAGGAGGTACGTATTATCAATTATGGATAGCGGCTCGGATTGAGGAATCAGTGAGCCGAGTTCGAATTCTAGCCGAATCCATTACATTCACTTACGTTCCTTGGGAAAGGTATGAATCCTCTTCTTCTCCCCTATGGGCAAATAGCAGGGCAGACCGGGCTCTATAGCCTTGGATGGCAACTGGCATACTGCAGAAAGAAATGGCAATCTACTGCGGGAAAAATCCAGAGCCCTCTATGCCCAATTGCAAAGAAATTCTATGACACATAGAGATAGCGAAAGATGCATTAGATCAACTTATTAAGAAAAAAAGGAAAATATACACAGAAACAAAGCCAAGTGGCTTGAGCTGCTATGTATCATATAATCGTCTTTCTAGAAATGAATGCTGGATGGCAAAGGTTTGGCTTCAAATTGTTGTTTGCTTGGATAGTACCAAACAGATCCAGTTGCTTAAGGACAATACCTGGATAAAGACGATATTTCTCAATATGACTGAACTCCCTGTTACTGATTGCCTGTAACACGCTATAGTCTGGTTGATAAGGGTGTCACCGTATTGAAAGAATAGTCATCTCAGAGCTTTGAATTAAATATAGAGTAATTATGAACAGAACAAAATAGAAGAGTTCTTTAAATAAATTCACCACAAGCAAGGTAATAATAACGTTTAATAGCAAGGAGATTTTAGAGTGAACAAGCCCAGACAATCCGAAAGAGTTGTGGGAATTCAGATGCCTTATTGATAAAATGGTGAAGGATTTGCGAGCCATATTTTTTAAGGGTACAGTAACAAATTTGCAAGCTAAATACTGAAGACACGGTGGAGTAATGGATAGCGGCTTGTCAAATCCATTACATTCATTTACATGCCTTGGGAAAGCTATGAATCCTCTTCTTCTCTCCACCCACCAGCTATGAGTAAATAGCAGGACAGACTAGGTTTTATAACCTTGGGTGGTAACCGGTCTAGGAGAATGTAACTCTGAATTCAAAAGTGTATTTACCATTGCGTACCCATTACTATGCAGCTAAGGGAAGGATCGTTCGCATTGGCTTGATGATTCCGACTACGGTCGATAAAAGGTCATGATGATTATCAAAATAAACAAGGCTTTATCTTGAACAACAAAAAAAGAACCACAATATACTCTACCAAGTGTTCCACCAAAGAGAACTAGACAGACGTTTCCAAAACAGAAACTATGATCTGGAATTGGAATGAAAACAGTGATTGCACTTCCCCTAAATCTGTAATAAAAATTCAGGATGTGTATTTCGTAAATACTAAACACGACAGACACACCTTGGTGCATAAATCAGTTATTATTATCATGGCCATCATCATCAGTCCCTTGGCTGATTCAATCGTCGCGGGAAACTAAAGGAACTAGAAACCAACGACCCTTGCTAAGATGTTCTGCTGTCAATGGTTCTCAGGAGTTCTAGCATTGTTATGTTTGTCCATTCTTTGATGTTGTCTGACCAGTTCTTGCATTGCCGTACCCACTTGCGTCCACCTTCAACATTGCTTTGCGTGATGGTCTTGCAGAGGCTGTTATGCCGTATCAAGTAGCCATCTTTGACATTATCCGTGGTGAGGAGTGATTCATGTCGGACCACGAGACTTCTGACGTCGTTGGATATGTGCTGCCAGTAGGAGATGCTGAGGAGCTTCCCCAAGCATCGTCTTTTCTGCCTCAACCAGGAGGCTCCAAGTCTCCCAACCAGAGATGAGGATGGATACGAGCAGCGATCTGTAGATGCTTGAACTTGGCTTGGAAGCTGAGTTTCCTCTTCCATATCCTTTCGTGTCTAGCCGCCGATGCTCTGGTTCCGGCGATCCGTATGCATATTTCTGCGTTTCAAGTGCCGTCTTTTGACAGGGTTGCTCCTATGTATTTGGAGCTAGACACTTCCTTCATTGTAACGTTAGCACTGCCGTTGCTTGTGCTAACCACCATTACTTTGGATTTCTCTGTGCTGGGTTCCATTACATATGCAGCTGCTCTTTCAGTGAGTTTGTGGGTCAGGTTTTGCAGTTCATTTTTACTGCCCACCACATGGTCAATTTGGAGATATTGTTGCTTTGGTCATGGCGGGTTTCCTGCATAATTATCTCTAGAAACAGGTTGACGAGTGTTGGAGTGATATTTTATACCAACTTTAGTATAGGAGAAAAGGAAATTAAACAGAAATTTGCAGTGCTAGAGGTAGTTCTGCCCAACATCTAAAATTGCTACAAATCTATAATATTAATCTGAAAGTCTTACATAACAACGATCGAGGCTTGGTTTGTTTATTTTCTTTCATAGCATATCAACCTCAGTAGGTTATTTAATGCCGATAAGATTTTAGAATAAGTTCATACGAATAGAATATGTGTTCTTTGTAAGAAATCAGTTTGTTGATCTTGGTTTGTGTTTATTTTGCTTTGCAGCATATAAAAACCTTAATGGGTTATTTAATACCAACGAGATTTTTAAGGTAAGTTCGTACGAATAGAATATGCATTCTTTTTAAGAAACCAGTTTGTTGATCTTGGTTTTTTTAGTTTGTTTTACGGCATATAAACACCTTAATGGTTTTTTTAAAAAAAAAAACCGACAAGATTTTCAAGGTAGGGTTGTATGAATAGAGTATGTATTCTTTGTAAAAAAATCAGTTTGTAGGAAATCATTTTTCATTAATGTATATTTGTAAAAAAAATGTTTTTTTTCGATAGTCAAATCTCTTGCTGGCAATACGTCTTTTCCAAATTGTATTGCTGGTATTTTTAAAAAAAATATTTTGATATTTTTAAAGTGTTTTGATCCCAGTTTTGGAGTTAACTATTTGCTCGTGTCAGAGTAGACCTCGGAACACCAGCAATTAAGAGGTGGTTCCACGCTCCTCAAAACCTCCTGATCAGAGGTCTTGCTGCTGGATGTAGTTTATCGTCATACCCAGGACGACATAGATCGAGACTTTCATATGGATGTCATGCATGGCACGGAGCCCGTTCAGAAACCGTCGGCTGTATACAATTACTTTCTAAGATCAGGGGTTAAAAATGGCGTCAGACGAGTGAAGCCTGTGGATCTGAGGGAAGAGTACATTTCTTTGAACCTTGTTGTCTGGCGCTACAGAATCATACAAATAACAGAAAACACATCACCGGTAAGGACTCGGCATCACCCGGCTTTCCAGACGAAAGTCAACGGCCAGTGGTGAGGTCTTTCTCGCTGGAAACAGCGACATGTCTCTGACCAAAGTCATGTGGTTGGATATCAGCAGGGGGTTAGATCTGGATGGGGATATGTGACAGGATTTTATTTTGTTTAGCGGCATATCAACAGCTCTAGGGGTTATTTTGTGCCGAAATCTAAATATTTTGTACGCAGTTTTATTTTTGGAGATAATAATATTTTAGTGACACAAGTCTAATTAAAACGTATCTGGTGGTGGTGGTGGGGGGAAAGAACAGGTAGATTCATACCTTTCCAAAGTGTATTTGCGCGTACCAATCTCTCTTCTACAAATATTTTCACGGCAACTGTTCCGACGAGCTACTTCCGCTGCTTTCAAGAGTGCATGAATTTAAACTAGCTACCAGGCCTGGCATCTCGGTCCCACCCTTTCACTGTCAAATCGGTTAAATGTAACCATCTCTTCTACTCAAACAGCTCTTCCTGTCGGTGAAACTCCCTTCCCCTTACTTGTTTCCCCAATGTTTATAATCTTCAAATATTCAAGTGTAATGCCAATCGACATCTGACACCCTGAGCTTGTTCCCCGTCATTTTCTGTATCTTTTCCTCAAACACGCCTCTTTACTCTTGTTCTCAATCCTCTGTAACCCCTTCCGCGCTCGTGGTACTCCTGCCTTACTGAGGTGAATTGCCTTAAAAAAAGTGAATATAACACACCCGACTGGAATTGGAACTCTGCACCCCGATTAAATTCCGAGCCATTATCCATTACACCATCCGCACATACAAGGTTACAGCACCCGGTATTTCTAAGCGGTCACCTATCTAGGTACTGACCAGGCTCGACGTTGCTTATCTTCGTTGATCGTATGTGAACCGGTGTTTTAACGTGATGTGGCCGTAAGCTTATGTGGAAGGAACTGGTCAAAACTGAGGGTGATGATAATGATGGCGATGATGATGATGATGATGATTTCGAAATAAAATGGCTTACTGGATTAAAACGTATGGTAAAACTTATCGGGTTCTTTGGAACTTGTGGCTTCAACTTCTGAAAAAGTCAAATACTGAATTTAATTTGTTTGGAACAAAAATAATTCAGAGGAGATTAGGATAAAAGATCAAGCTGAATGAACACCCAGGCAAAAGTGAAAAAATAAATCCACGGCGTGAAGGTGGGTAAAAACAAAATTCAAATACCCGACAAGGCCTGCCTATAACAGACACAAAAGGATGTGAAATATTTCCTCAGAATGGTAATCGGAATTGAATAAAGAGATCGATTTGAAATCCCGAGTTATAAAAATACGAAGATAAATACCTGAAGAATGCCGGAGGATACAATGACCGAAACGTTGTGGGTATAAAAGCCAGAATCACGATCACGAGTCTCGTATCGCATTAGCATCTTAGGGGCACCACATGTATTGCAATCGGAGTTGAAGTGGTGTGTCTTGGTCAAGGCTGCCAATCCAGTCCGCTCTAGTATAAGGGTCTTCGTCAGCCATAGCTGGTGGCGAGGGTAGAAGAGCCTTTCCCAAGGGTATTAGCACGTAAGTGAATGCAATGGACTGGAATTCGAACTCGGCTCTCCGATTCCTCAATCTGAGTCGCTATCCATTTACTGCACCTTGCAAATGATATTTTAAAGATTAAACTGGTTGATAAACCCGTGTTTCCAAGGCAATTATCGAAATTTGACGTCATTTATTTAAATATATCAACATATATACTTTTTTTTTAAAGCTTTTCACCCCAAGCAAGGCGGGAGTGCCACTGGCATGCAAGGGGTTACAGAGAGTGAGAGCAAGAGTAAAGAGTAAAGAGGGGGTGGTTTGAGGAAAGGATAAAGAGAAGGATGGGGATCAGGATCAAGGCATCAGAAGATGTCGATTGACGTTACATTTGAATATTTGAAGATTATAGCTATCAAGGAAGCAAGTTGGAGGGAGGGTGTTCCACTAGCGGAAAGTACGAGACAAGCTGTTAGATTTGAGGAGGCGATTACATTTAACTGTTTCAAGATATCAACCTATTAGCACACTTTATTTCAAAACTTTTAAAAGTGATATAACTTGACTTAAATATTTATTTACATTTCATATGGACACGATTTGGATGTGAGGGTAGTATAATGTTTAGCAAATCGGCAAGATTAATCGGAGAATGGGGATCGAATTCCAGCCGCGTTCGTAACATTTACTTTCGCAAATATATAAAGGCGAAACTTGAAGCAAAAGAAATTTGGTACCACAAAAGGACGATAAGAAAACAGTGTTATCTTTTTACATCATATTATATCACGTGATCTGTTTGGAGATAATTTATATTTAGTCTATTATTAATATCGGTGATTTATTTTTTTCCTTTATCTTCCCAGTCAGTACATCTACATTCACTATTTTATTCCACTGTCGAGTTTTGACGGGTGAGGAGCGATGACCGGTAAACTCTCATTTTTGTTATCTTTCTGGTCTTAAATATAAGTCTCTTCTTTTTTTAACTACTTTAAAGAAGTTTATCCTGTACGCCATTGTTAAAGATTAAATTATTTTGATAACTCTCAAGGTCCTCTATTCTTTGTAACATATACAACCTGCTTAAATTAACTTACATACGTGAATTGATTGATAAGTCATATCTCGGACACTGGGATGTCGCAGATTACAGAGATAAGAACATGCTTTAACAAGTATTCCGTAATATATACAGTCATGTCGAAACATGCTTTGTATCTATCAGTTCGTTGTGTGACTTCATTAAATAATACGATAGTTGAATGTTACGTAAGCTCTCATATCACGTGGCTTTGCTAAGAGCGGCGATAGAAACATATTCGTATAGGCATTCCGTAGTATACAAAGTCCTTTCAAATATGTGTCAGGTCGCTGTGTGACTTCATGGAATAATACTAGGGTTGAATTCTACATAAGGTCTCACACCGCTTAATAGTGGAGATAGAAACGTATTTGAACAGACATTCCATAAAGTATAAAGCTCTATTCAGTTGTGCTTAGTGTTAGCTCACTCTATCATTTTAGGAAGAAAAATGAGAATTGACTCTTACTCTTTAATAGTGGTGACAATAATATCTGAGCATGTACTCAGTATAAAAAGTCCTGTTCAAATATGTTTCGTGCCAACTCGCTATGTGATTTAAGTAATACTAGTATTAATTGTTATGTAACGTCTCATACCGCGTAAAGTCTGATACCATGTATGTGTATATTTTATAGTCTATAAATTCCTGTTCGAATGGTCGATATTTGAGGGTATTGAGTCATACCAGCTTCATTGATATGTAAGGTCGCACACCGCTTGGCGCCGCTAATAGATGAAAAATCTTTTTAAATATGTATACGGCACGAGATAAAGCCTTCTTGAAAGTGCTTAACGTCACCGCTATGCAAAAACATTGAGTAAATACTAGGGACGATTGTGAAGACATCTAAATTGCTTTGCATTACGACTTCTGTAGAATAATGTGAAATGATATTACCTCCTCCCCATTCTGGAAGAATATTTTTCATCCTGCTGGGCTGGTTGAGAGCCCACATTGTATTGAACAAGAGCTGAAGGAAGATGCATTCATCGATTTTTCCATGGGCGTTGCAAAAGGAACGAAGATGAATCGGCTTGAATTTGGACTTGGCCCATCGATTCTCCTATTTGCATTGATTTGATAATCTTTACGAAAATAGATAGATATAAAGATAAAGATATAAAGATAAATTATATATATATATATATATATATATATATATTTGGTTGGATTGATGTAATTTTTGTGACACTGGGGATATTAGATTGTATGTAGGATCAACTAGAAGACCTTTTAAGGATCGATATTACAATCACATATCGTCCTTTACAAATGCAGGCAAGCGCGATATGACAACACTTTCTAAATATTTTTAGAAACTGAAAGAGGAAAGCAAAGCGCCTAAGGTTAAATGGAAAATCATAAAACAACGTAGAACTTCCAAATCTTTGAATGAACCTTGTTTTTTATGTTTGCAGGCAAAAATATGTATTATTGAACTTTTGAACAATACCCAATCATTAAATTAATGACATGAAACCACCGTTATTTTGTAGGCATATTACAGTTCTAACATTACAAACTTGCTAAATGTTTAAATCCATAACTCGTTTCCTTTGATATACTTTCTATGTTCTCACATACCTCTCTACTAATTTATCTTAGATTATGATTCTTAAAATGCTTTGGCGCATATATAATACTAGTAATACTTTCAGGTAAATTGATTTACACCTACACTTATTTTACACGTTATACGGTCCGACATAAATCAAAATCTCTATCTATAAAAGGCAGGATATATGTGTGTGTGAATAACGAATGCACGGCCGCAATTTTCGACGGATTTGCACCAAAATTTACATGCATATGCTCCAAGTTGGCGGGAAGGCCAAGACCGACTTTGCATTTCCTCTACACCCATCGATAGTGAAAATAATAGATTTTTTCATGCTTCTACGGCAGTTTTCATGTAGTTTGCGGCCATTTTCTACTGGCCAGAGTGAGAGCCAATAGCTGGCTGCCACAAATAGGCAGGAAGATTCTATTGGCCAGCGTGAGAGCCAACAGCTGACTGACACGAATGTTAACTAGCATGCTAGCATGCAAGAAAGATCGATAGCTGCATTCGTCACAAGTGGAAAAAAATTAAATCTGCATGGCACTTTACTCCAATTGGCTCATTCGCTTGCTTAAACTCAACGTTGATTCTGATTCCGCAGAACTGGGTTGGATGTGAAAAAGTATTTGTTGTTTACATTCTTTTTTCATTCGGTTTTTCCAGTTACGAGCCCTTTTTTAAAGCTGATCGTTTTGTGTTCATTTTGTTTAGTTCTTTTTTCGTAACAGATTTAATGTTTAGTATAGAGCTTAGAAAAAATTCGCAGTTTGAGATAGGCAAGAAGTAAGGCATGTAGCAACATCAGCACGGCAAAGGGCACCCCTTTAAAGGCAAGAAAGGGCAAAAATATTTTAAGTCAAGTGAAAAGCGATTGCTGTATGAGTCGTATGACTTTTGAATCAAGCACGGGCAACGCCGGGACATGCTGCTAATTTGCTTATAAAAGTTATATTAATTTCCCATACGTTTATATACCTTTCTACGTATATCTTAATTTCTAAATTAAAACTTATGGATAAAACAAAAACGAATAACTTATGTATTCAACATACCAAGAAGAAATATTCACTACTTAATTTATTAATTTACAAAATACTTTCATTAATTACGAAATTAGTAGTGATAACTCCAACCTAAATATATGCAATTCAGTTCTGGCTTAGTTTTTTAAAACCCACCCCCACCAAAAAAAATATTCCCAATTACTACTATAACTATCATTTAGATTTTTTTAATTCCTTCCGCTTTCATCGTCTTAAAAGGCTTGGAAATGCTGTGCCTTAACCCTTGACCATTGTTGTCGAAAATAAATTTTCCAGATCTAATCATTACATTAACACCTCAACCATGCTTCCTCAAACTGCTATCAACAACCACTATTGTTTCCCTCTGTCACGTTTTTGGCCTTATGTATTTTTATTTTATTTTCTATGATATGGATATTAGAAAACATAAATATCACAAAGAAGCGTGTACAGAAGAAGAGTAATCAGGAGGGCAGAGGGCAGTAAATAGCAATTGACATTGCATTTAAACTTTTGAAAATTAAATTTGCCTGGAAAGCATGGAGCTGGAAGTATTTATGGAAAAGGCACAGGAGACAGGATCAGTGATGTAACCGTAAGCGCACTTATTTTTCAGAAATTGCTATATATATATATATATATATATATATATATATATATATATATATATATAGATAATAACTAGACTCGTTTCGAAAAACCCTCAATTTTTGATTTGCTAATCAAATCAATCTCGAGGAAAAAAGGTTTTAAAAAAGAAAGAGCTACAAACATTCTGCCGACAAAAAAATCGCACAGATGCAGGTCTGAAGCCCAATGAAAAAAAACCCTGATACGAGTAACAACTAACTAACAAAAAGAGCTCAATACAACCGTAGAGCAGACCTAGATACACCTAGTGAGCCAGACAAACCTACCTAGGTTTCACCTAAACGGATCGTCAGGGAAAGTTTGGCCAACTTATATATATATAAAGAAAGAACAGTCCGGTGTTATTATAGATATTTTTACTCCAAAATTCGCTTGAGGATGAAATGGAACTAATGTCTTTAATTTAATTACAAAATTAAATTCAGGGCTTTTAGCTTCCATTTTTGAAACATGGTTAGATCTGTGTAGCGAAAAAAACGTATATGTATATATATATATATATATATATCTATATATATATTACCTATATATATATATATATTAAGAAATGGACAAAGTCCGACAATTTATTTATTAAAGACATTTTTATGTTTAACGTTCTTTTTTTTTCATAGATACAAGTATTTAAGTAAATGCTCTGTTTATAATAAACAGTATTAAATAACATTCAGGCCGGTAAATGTTATTTAATACTGTTTATTATAAACAGAGCATTTACTTAAATACTTGTATCTATAAAAAAAAAAAAAAGAACGTTAAACATAAAATGTCTTTTAAATATATATATATATATATATATATATATATATATATATATATATAAATTCGTAAGTGGTAAGGATAATCCAAGTATGTCTTTTTAATATAAAATATTAAAAGATAAATCTATGAAGAGAGCTCAATGTATTTATATACAGAGCCATATAATATACATCAAGAAAGAAAAAGAACTTAACACATTATCAAAGAACTCGGTAATAAATTTATTTCGACAGATAATTTTTTTTTATATATCTGCATCATTAAATCGAAATTAAGAAATGGTTTAAATGTATTCAGAGAATTTATTAAAATTTATTTTAATATTAAATCACAAGAGAAAAGGAAGTAAATGTTGAAATTACTTGATCTAGAGAAAAATTCCTGGGGATTTACATTATTGACGAGAGAGGATTATTAGATTGCAGTCGGGATCATTGAAGCAATGCCAACGAACCTTTCTTTACCTGTATAGTATGTGTTAAACCCGGGCTACATAGATTTTTAGCTATAGAACTCTTTCTGTCTTGCTATTTACCCATAGCTGATGGTGAAAAGGGATTGATTAATACCTTTCCCAAGAGTATTAGTACGTAAGAGAGTATAATGAACTTGACTAGAATTCGAACTCGTGTGAAAGGAACATGTGCAAGTATTTCCATTTATTGAGAACTTTTCTCTTTCTATTCCAGGAGCTTTTCTTATTCCGTATGGAATAAGTCTTTTCTTTGTGGGAATACCATATTTCTTCATGGAAATCAGTTTAGGACAATACGGAGGATTAGGCCCGTTGGCCATATGGAAAGTCCAACCCGTCTTCAAAGGTAAGTAAATACAAAGTCCTTGCTCGCCTGTCTTGATAGATTTCAAAAGCGACTACGAATTACCTTCCATATTAATATTATATTCCACCCGACCTCCTCTTATCCCACAGACAAAACATGGTGAGCCTCACTCTGCTCTATCGCTATTTCTATGGCATGTGTTCAAAAGAGCTACATTCCTTAGTCTCACCACCACTCACCATTATAACTGGGACCTACCATGCCACGCGCACAAGCGTGAATCATCCACATTCCTTTTGGATACCATTGTTAGGTCAGCTGCTAAGTAAGTTGGTTCACTGTATCGTGCAGGACAATTTTTCTCTCTAGAATTTATCTTACATGTCTCTAAGTCTACCATTCATCCATACTTAGAAAATGGTTGCCACATATGGTCCGGTGCCCCTGCTATTTACCTTGAGTACTTCAAGAAAAATCAAAAGAAGCATCAGCAATATTATTGGTCCTGATCTGGCGGCTCGGCTTCAGTCTTTTCCGCACCGCCGTAAGGTTGCCTCTCTGTGTCTTTTCTATAAATACTTTCATGGTAATTGTTCGGATGAGTTCTTCGCTATGGTACCTAGAATTTTTTAATTTAAGCAGAGTACTAGACCGGCGTCGAGATCTCATCAATTTACAGTTGAGCTGGTTAGATTAAACCATAAATTCTATTCTAACAGTTTATTTTCTCGTGTTTCTCGCTTGGGGAACTCTCTTCCGGCTCCTTGCTTTCCATCCAACTTTAATCTGCAAGTTTGAAATGTAATGTCAGTCGCTATCTGCTGCTCTCCTAATAACTCTTTCCTTTTTCCGCGCACTATTAATTTTTCTGTTCCTAATTTTTCCACACTCTGTAATCCCTTATGTCTTAGTGGCTTTATTGCCTTGCATGGGGTGATACCGATTGAAAATATAGTAAGAAGTAATTTTCACTGAGAAAGATTCTTTCATAGAATTCTTGCATTGTGGAACAGACTCGTCGCAAAATTTCTTCCCAATAGCTACAAACTTGATCTCTCAAAGTCTAGGATTAACCCTTTCCTTTATTGAATAACATACCTTCTGGTCTTTTCTCGCGTATTAACCCACTCTAACCGCACGGGCTCTTGGGCCTTGTGTCTGGTGAACATCTATATATAAAATTCTGTGACTTCCGCTAGTTCGTCTGTCCGTCCGTCCATCACACCCTCTAAAATAATTATACATTGATCGAAATCGAATTTTAGCGGGAAGTGCAAACAGCTAAGATGGTACAAATGCAGTTGTTTTTACTAGAGTCAGTGGCGGAGTACAAGGAATTTTCATTAATTGTTTTGGAAAAATTAAAAGTTTTATTATTTAACATACAAAATACTCCTACTATTTTTAAAACAAACAATTTAATGATTAAAATAACAAATATAAAAATGTAATATTATATTTTTTCATATATTTTCTTTAAGTTTTATATAAAAGTTAAAGAATACAAGAATCAAGTTTCCTGTTCGCGTTGCGTTTGCGAGAGACTATAAAAAAATCAGAAGGACAAACGTTTCAAAAAGTTGGAATTTGTCTCCAGAAATAAATATTTACGCGTTCAGTTGTATTTTGCATGATCAAGATGAAATAATCCTAACAATTTATTTTTCGCTGTTAAAACGGAAAAAAAATTCTTTTAGAACTATTGCTTAACATGAAATCCTATAAAATTAAATTAAACAAATTATTAAACTGCGAAGTAGTGTTTTTGTCAAAGAATTATCCAGACAAAACTGCTTATTCAAATTTCATCGATTGGTTTGCGAAATTGAACGAAACGAAGAATAAATCTAGACATAAAATGTTAGCATTAACTTCAGCAATACTGAATATTGTGAGGGTTTTAACTCACGTCAGTGGGTTGCCAAAAAAATTCTAGTTAGTATAAAAAAGAAGAAATTTCAATTATTTACTGATCATTTATTATATTCAGATCAATTGAATCAAAACTGTATTTTAAATCTTATGACGCAACCTTGTGTAGTTCCTGATTTTTCATGAAGCATTTTATTAATATGCCACTGAAAATATTTACCATTAATGATCCAAGATTTCATGAATTTAAATGTTCTACGAGGCTGGCATCTCGCTCACACCCTTTACTGTCGAAACTGTTAAATGTAGCCGTCTCTTATACTCCAATAACTACATGTCTCGCACCTCTCGCCTGTGGAACTCTCTTCCCTTTTCCTGTTTCCCTGATAGCTATAATCTCCAACTATTCAAATGTAATGTCAATCGACGTCTCCAGATGCCCTGATCTATCCCCTAACCTTCTCTTCATCCTTTCCTCTATCACTCCTCTTTGTTCTCCTTCCAACTCTCTGTAACCCCTAAAAAACAGAAAAAAAAACTGCTTCTCAGTCCAAGCTTTACGGGACTTATATTTTACAAACTCTTTTATTGGGTTTCAAAGGATTATATTTTCTTAATGAAAAAGTTTCCAGCGATAACTACTGTTAAATATTTAAGAAATCTTAGAAGCATTTAATTTTAATATAATAGGCCCATTGTTGTCAACAAGATTTCGACTTGAGTGCTTTGGTGTGGGGTAATATTTAACGAGCTATTCCGGTTGACCATTAGTATTGAATATCGAATTTGATACTTACGAGTTGCTCGATATTTGCGACATTTTGCCAAACTAACTGGAGATGTTTGGTTACTTTGGGGTAATGGTCAAGGAGCTAGTTTAGTTTGCTATTACTATTGAACGGTAAGTTCGATTCCCACTGGGTGTTCCATATTTGTGGCCATGTGCAGAACTTAACTCATGTAAATATTTGGGCACCTCGATTTTAGGGAGCCTTTTTATTTGGCCATTACTACCAGCTACGGTGCGGGGCCAATGCCAGCGATACAGGAACTTCATCAGAACCATTAAGGAAGATGTAGATGAAATTTTTGGTACAGGTGATGAGGAAGGAGGGCCTGGAGAATCTGTTACTCACGGGACGAATAGAAGGAAAAAGAGACAGGGGAAAGCAGCACTTGACATACGTGGCGGGCTTGGGCAGGTGGATGGCTGTACGTGGTCTAGGGGGAGTTGGCAGAAACAAAAAACCCTGTTGAGAGTCACAAGGGATAGAGGGAAGGGGAAAGCCTACGTCTTGAAAAAACACGGCAAATAAAAAGAAAAGACACAGAAATTAGAAAAGTTGGCTTGTGATAAAGCTAATTGGTGACCTGTCTGCATTGATTCTGTTCAAACCACACAAAGTTTGTCGGTCAGATATTTGACATGGAATTCTTTTTCTACTGCCATCGAGGTCGTAATTGTTCTAACGAGATAAGCTTGTTAATTATTACATTACGTCGAAGTAGCCAAAGCCTCATAGTTATAACCTTGTGTGAAAAGTTAAACTTAGTAAATGAGTAGGCTCTTTCTGTAGTGTAATGATTAGCTAGTGAATGTGACCATAACAAGTGACTAATCAAATCGATCCTCTTTGGGTGCCTCATACGGGTAGCCTTGGAACAACACTGAACTAAGATTTTTTTTTCTGTCTCTGGAAGTATGGCTTCCACAAACGAACTTCGTTACCCATTTAAGCAAATGATTTTATCTATTTGTTCAATAAGGAAGAAATAATTTTTGAACAAGGTATTTACCGGCGAGTTATTATTAAATTATTATTAGATTTGCGACCAACAACATGAACCACATTTTGCATTGCGAGCCATTATACCTACGTGTAATAAATCAAAGACAAACTTTTACCTCGGTTCCCTTATTTAACATCGACAATATATATATATATATATTTTTTTATATATATATATATATATATATATATAAAATAATCGACTCTCCCGCGGTTTCAACGCATGAGGATGTGATAGCTCAATTGATTCAGTTATGAAATTTTGTGCGATAATCTTAAGTGGCACTTAAGACCCGATAGTGATTTACAAAGGAGTCCACCCATAGAGCAAGAGTGAGGATTGTGGAATGAGATAACTGTTAGATTGGCTGACCTTTTAGATCTTGCTCTTGCTTCTTGAAAATGATTCAGACAAGCAGATTGAAAAATGTTGAGTCCACTGAAACACGTTGATCTCCAATCTACCCACTCAAAGGCTAAGCGCTCAAGGGTGTTATGTGGTATATTGACAGCTGACAAAATATATCTATTGACAGCTGACAATATATATATATATATATATATATATATATATATATATATATATTCTCATTGTTTATGTTGCAGACTGAGTGAAATCATTTCCCTCTGTATCCTTTTCTAGAGACAGAAAAAAAAATTAAACCTTAGTTCAGTGTTGTTCCGAGGCACCCAGAAAGGATCGACTTGATTTATTACTTGTTATGGTTACATTCGCCCGCTAATCATTACACTACCCAATGAGTCTACTCATTTACTAAGTCTAGCCTAGTTTTCGTACAAGGTATTTTGACGTAATGTAATGGTTAACAATCTTGTCTCCCTAGAACAATTACGACTGAGTAGTGAGTTCGATCCTCATTGGGTACCCCATACTTTCGGCCTTGTGCCACATGTGAGCTACGCCTGCAAAATCACTATATATATATATATATATATATATATATATATATCTTATGATCTGCACATATTGGAATTACATTTATCTGTTTTGTATTATCTATTTGTATGAATATAAAATTATTGCTTTGAGAAAAACAAATTTCAAGGAAATTCTGGCACAAAGATAAAATAATCCGCAACGAATTTGACAAGTAAGATACATAAACTCAATGAGAATAGGCTAGCCACCAACACACGCACATACACACACAGCCATTAACAACGTTCATGGAAATTGCATTTTCAGATGTATCTTTTAATGTTGATGATCTTCATGTTCCTTCATTTTTCTTCTTTTCTCGAATAATATAACGATTCTGTGTTGATTTTGTAATCTTCAAATAGCACAAGTTACAGGTATTAATATATATATATATATATATATATATATATATATATATATATAACATGTTCTTAAATTTCGTCGAAACAGCAGCCAGCTCACCGAAAATTGAGAATTTAAACACATTTAAACACATCATTTTCCTACCATAAAAAGAATCTCCCAATACTCGACTTCGACATTATGTCGGGAATTACACTTTTAACTCTGACTTTCGATGCAATTGAATTATTCAACAATATTAACGGCTTTCACCGGACACGAAGACGAACGAATTGCACACATTTATAGCTAAGTTTTGGCGTTAGGTTCTTTGTGAGAGAGAACTGACTTCACTCAGTCGGCAACATAAACAATGAGAACATAATATATATATATATATATTATAAATTAACTCTGTAGCGAAAAAATTATATTTTAAACCAGTTAATTTATAATATATTTATATATATATAATTTGAAGAAAAATAGAAACAAAAAGGCGCTTGGAGCAGAAAGACTTGAATTATCTCAATTACATAATGAGAAAAGAGGGCTTGATGACTTGGATACTCACAAGAGATATTGAAAACATAAAAGTAAACATGGAGTAACTCACCTGAGCAGTTTGTGCAAATCACAGAACAGGGACTGATAGGGATTTTAATGAGACAAAGATTATGAAGAGCTACAGACGATAGGAAATTGTGGAGAGTCTAGGAAAGATACATAAGACCGTAAATCATAAAGAAATTGTGGATTAAATAATGACGTCGTGAATTTATCTGATAAAATATCGAAGTGACATAATGCGTTTGCATCTACCGAATAACTAAATATTTTAAATGACAAAATATTGTAAACTGAGTACTTATTAAACTTAAACATTTAACTAACCGTATTCTCATAAAAAATTATTTAAATTTAATTTAATTGTCTATTTGCTAAGGAAAAAAATGTAATTGACCGTTATAATATGTACGAAAGAAAAATAGAAAAATCAGGTCTCAGTTCCACAACATAATATTTTCCGGGACTCACTTTTTTCCGGGCAGTACCAGCGTGACAATTCCGATCACAACAGACGCCTATTTGTGTCTTCTCGTAATAATTGTAAGCGTGTACACAATGTAACGAACAAACAAAGTATCGAATAGAGAAAGTGCCAAACGGAAAAAAAAAAAAATTATGTGGACTTAATGGTATCTCCGCAATAGAACTTAAAAACTCCTAAATTGGTCCTTGTTCTATAAAAAAAAACTCTACAATAAATAACCCATGGTGCTTCTTGACTTCCGGTTATTCTTCTATCGGCCGATTCGCTTTCTACCTCAATTTTGGGAAAGTACTAGACGCTCTAATTAACTCTGAATTGGTTTATCATCTCACCTCGCAGGGTCTTCTTTCTAAGCAATATGAATTTGGCTAATATAGGTCAACTTCTGATGTATTACCGATTATAGCTAATAAAATGCATCAAGCTTTAGATATCTCGAAGGCATTTGATAGGGTTTGGCATGCCGGTCTTCTTCATAAGTTAAAAGGTTATGTTATTAATGGGCGATTTTTTTTTTAACTTTCTTAACAAATCCCGAAATGTAAGTTATCTTGAATGGCCACTCTTCTAGATCTTATTCATTAAAGCAGGTGTCCACCAGAGCTTCATATTTAGACATATGCTATTCCTAATTTTCATCAATGACCTTTGTGATGTAATCAGTTGTTAACTTGCCATCTATGCAGATAATTATCCTTGTCTTAATCGTAAGTCTGATCCGTTCGATAAAGTCAAATTGGCAGCTGATTTCATAGATGACTTAAAAGCTATTGTTAACTGGGACAAGGAATGGCTTGCTAAATTCAACGTTTCCAAAACAGAACTGCTCTCTTTTAATCGCCAGAGAGAATTTGTTTATATTTTTTTTGCATTTCATCAGCTTTGGTTGATACTAACCTCAAAGATGGTGATTTATCGAGCTAATGTTCTTTGCGAACATGAAGACTAAAGATTATATTGAATCAATTGCTAAGTCTTCTATTAAGAAAGTTCACTGCGTAGATTTTATCGTATATATTTATAGATTTAACATTCGTCCATGTTTTCAATATTGCTGCTTCTGCTACCTATTTAAACATTCTTGATACGATTCAAAGAAGAATTTGCAATGTTATTGTTCCTGATTTTACATTTCGTCAATTCGCCCCACCACCGAAATGTAGATTCCTGTGACTTTTCTGTAAATACTCTCATGGTAATTGTTCTGATTAACTTTACTCTAACGTAGCTAGACTTTATAAATTTAAGTGCAGAACTAGATTGGCGGCAAGGTCTCCTCATTTTATAGTTGAAATGACTGGATGTAACCGTAAGTTCTAGGCTAACAGTTTCTTCTATCACACTTCTTGCTTGTGGAAATTTATTCCGGATCCATTCTTTCTAACCAACACTGATTTTCAAAAAAAGTAAGTGCAATGTCAATCGTTTTCCGCTGTTGCCTTGATTACATTTCTATTGCACCCACTCCTCAATACAGTTTCTCTTTTTTCTGATTCATTCACTTAGTAACTTCTTGTGTCTTAGGGGCTTTACTGCCTTACATGGGGTGATATAATTTAAAACACAAACAACGCAGAAAATTTTTGATACGGTAAGGCACAAAGAACTGCAGGTAAACTTGATTTATTTGGGAAATATATCAGAATAATCCAGAGATTTTAAAGTAAGCAAACGCTTTACATATAAATCCAGTAAAAGCAAAAAAATTGAAAGAGAGATAAGGGGGAGTGTTTTCATCGGGATTATTTAACATTTACAGTGAAGCAATCCTGACAGCACTAGAAGGCCCATCAGGATTTAATATTAGCGTAGACAATCTTTTAATAACATAAAATATGAAGATGCAATAGTGTTGATAACAGCCAAAGAAAGAGAACTATAGGAATCCCTACAGAAAATAATAAAGGAAAGCGAGAAGAAAGGACGAAACATCAATTGTAAGAAGACAGAATGTATGGTTGTCAGCAAGAGGAAGAGGCCAAGTAAATGGAAAGGGAAAAGAAAGGACTAAATATCAATTGTAAGAAGACAGAATGTATGGTTGTCAGCAAGAGGAAGAGGCCAAGTAAAGGAAAGGGAGAAGAAAGGACTAAATATCAATTGTAAGAAGACAGAATGTATGGTTGTCAGCAAGAGGAAGAAGAGGCCAAGAAAAGGAAAGGGATGGAAAGAAGAAAGGACTAAATATCAATTGTAAGAAGACAGAATGTATGGTTGTCAGCAAGAGGAAGAGGCCAAGTAAAAAAGGAAAGGAGAAGAAAGGACTAAATATCAATTGTAAGAAGACAGAATGTATGGTTGTCAGCAAGAGGAAGAGGCCAAAGTAAAGGAAAGGGAGAAGAAAAAGGACTAAATATCAATTGTAAGAAGACAGAATGTATGGTTGTCAGCAAGAGGAAGAGGCCAAGTAAAGGAAAGGGGAGAAGAAAGGACTAAATATCAATTGTAAGAAGACAGAATGTATGGTTGTCAGCAAGAGGAAGAAAGGCCAAGTAAAAGACAGAAATGGTTGGCAAGAAGAAAAGGACTAAACATCAATTGTAAGAAGACAGAATGTATGGTTGTCAGCAGCAAGAGGAAGAGGCCAAGTAAAAGGAAAAGGGAGAAGAAAAACTAAAAACTAAACATCAATTGTAAGAAGACAGAAATGTATGGTTGTCAATTGTAAGAAGAAGACAATGCAAGAGGAAAGCCAAGGAAGAAAGGCCAAGTAAGGCCAAGTAAAGGGAGAGAAGAAAGGACTAAATATCAATTGTAAGAAGACAGAATGTATGGTTGTCAGCAAGAGGAAGAGGCCAAGTAAAGGAAAGGGAGAAGAAAGGACTAAATATCAATTGTAAGAAGACAGAATGTATGGTTGTCAGCAAGAGGAAGAGGCCAAGTAAAGGAAAGCAAGAAGAAAGGACTAAACATCAATTGTAAGAAGACAGAATGTATGGTTGTCAGCAAGAGGAAGAGGCCAAGTAAATGGAAAGGGAAAAGAAAGGACTAAATATCAATTGTAAGAAGACAGAATGTATGGTTGTCAGCAAGAGGAAGAGGCCAAGTAAAGGAAAGGGAGAAGAAAGGACTAAAACATCAATTGTCATCAAGAGGCCAAGTAAATGGAAAAGTAGGCCAAGAAAGAAAAAGAACAGGTTGTAAAGAAGACAGAATGTATGGTTGTCAGCAAGAGGAAGAGGCCAAGTAAAGAAAGGAGAAGAAAGGCCAAGTAAGAAGACAGAAAAAGGAAAGGGAAAAGAAAGGACTAAACATCAATTGTAAGAAGAAGACAGGAATGTAAATGGAAGGTGAGGAAAAAGGACTAAATATTGTAAGAAGACAGAAGCAAGAGGTAAAGAAAAGGCATCAAAGTGAAGACAGAAAGCCAAGTAAATGGAAAGGGAAAAGAAAGGACTAAACATCAATTGTAAGAAGACAGAATGTATGGTTGTCAGCAAGAGGAAGAGGCCAAGTAAAGGAAAGGAGAAGAAAAGGACTAAAACATCAATTGTCAGCAAAGAAGACAGAAATGTAAGAAGACAGAATATGGTTGTCAGCAAGAGGAAGAGGCCAAGTAAAGGAAAGGGAGAAGAAAGGACTAAATATCAATTGTAAGAAGACAGAATGTATGGTTGTCAGCAAGAGGAAGAGGCCAAGTAAAGAAAGGGAAGACTAAACATCAAAGTAAAGGTCCAAGAAGGGAAAAAGGAAAGTGAGAAGAAAGGACTAAACATCAATTGTAAGAAGACAGAATGTAAGACAGAATGTATGGTTGTCAGCAAGAGGAAGAGGCCAAGTAAAGGAGGAAGAGGCCAAGTAAAGAAGAAAGGACTAAACATCAATTGTAAGAAGACAGAATGTATGGTTGTCAGCAAGAGGAAGAGGCCAAGTAAAGGAAAGGAGAAGAAAGGACTAAATATCAATTGTAAGAAGACAGAATGTATGGTTGTCAGCAAGAGGAAGAGGCCAAGTAAAGGAAAAGGGAGAAAAGAAAGGACTAAACATCAATTGTAAGAAGACAGAATGTATGGTTGTCAGCAAGAGGAAGAGGCCAAGTAAAGGAAAGGGAGAAGAAAGGACTAAATATCAATTGTAAGAAGACAGAATGTATGTTGTTGTCAGCAAGAGGAAGAGGCCAAGTAAAGGAAAGGGGAAGAAAGGACTAAACATCAATTGTAAAGAAGACAGAATGTATGGTTGTCAGCAAGAGGAAGAGGCCAAGTAAAGGAAAGGGAGAAAGAAAGGACTAAACATCAATTGTAAGAAGACAGAATGTATGGTTGTCAGCAAGTAAAGAGGAAGAAAAGGCCAAGTAAAAGGAAAGGGAGCCAAGTAAATGGAAAGAAAGGACTAAACATCAATTGTAAGAAGACAGAATGTGTATGGTTGTCAGCAAGAGGAAGAAAGGCCAAGTAAAAGGAAAGGGAGCAAAGAAAGGACTAAACATCAATTGTAAGAAGACAGTAAAATGTATGGTTGTCAGCAAGAGGAAGAGGCCAAGTAAAGGAAAGGGAAGAAAAAAGAACTAAACATCAATTGTAAGAAGACAGAATGTATGGTTGTCAGCAAAGCCAAGTAAAGGAAGAGGCCAAGTAAAAGGAAAGGAGAAGAAGAAAGGACTAAATATCAATTGTAAGAAGACAGAATGTATGGTTGTCAGCAAGAGGAAGAGGCCAAGTAAAGGAAAGGAGAAGAAAGGACTAAATCAATTGTAGAAGACAGAAATATCAATTGTAAGAAGACAGAATATATGGTTGTCAGCAAGAGGAAGAGGCCAAGTAAAGGAAAGGGAGAAGAAAGGACTAAACATCAATCGTCAGAAGACAGAATGTATGGTTATCAGCAAGAGGAAAAGGCCAAGTTAAGGAAAGGGAGAAGAAAGGACTAAACATCAATTGTAAGAAGACAGAATGTATGGTTGTCAGCAAGAGGAAGATGCCAAGTAAAGGAAAAGGGAGAAGAAAGGACTAAATATCAATTGTAAGAAGACAAAATGTATGGTTGTCAGCAAGAGGAAGAGGCCAAGGACTAAACATCAATTGTAAGAAGACAGAATGTATGGTTGTCAGCAAAGGCCAAGAAGAAAAGGACTAAACATCAATTGTAAGAAGACAGAATGTATGGTTGTCAGCAAGAGGAAGAGGCCAAGTAAAAGGAAAGGGAGAAGAAAGGACTAAATATCAATTGTAAGAAGACAGAATGTATGGTTGTCAGCAGCAAGAGGAAGAGGACTAAATATCAAGTAAAGGAAAGAGGGAGAAGTAAATGGAAAAAAGGACTAAACATCAATTGTAAGAAGACAGAATGTATGGTTGTCAGCAAGAGGAAGAGGCCAAGGAAAGGGAAAAGACTAAAAGGGAGAAGAAAGGACTAAACATCAATTGTAAGAAGACAGAGGTAGTGTAGGGTTGTCAGCAAGAGGAAGAAGGCCATGTAAAAGGAAAAGGGAGAAGAAAAGGACTAAACATCAATTGTAAGAAGACATGTAGTTGTATGGTTGTCAGCATCAATTGAGGAAGAGGCCAAGTAAAGGAAAGGGAGAAGAAAGGACTAAACATCAATTGTAAAAGAAGACAGAATGTATGGTTGTCAGCAAGAGGAAGAGGCCAAGTAAATGGTTGTCAGCAAAGGGAAAGGGAGAAAGTGAGAAGAAAAGGACTAAACATCAATTGTAAGAAGACAGAATGTATGGTTGTCAGCAAAAGTAAAGGGGCCAAGTAAAGGAAAGGGAGAAGAAAGGACTAAATATCAATTGTAAGAAGACAGAATGTATGGTTGTCAGCAAGAGGAAGAAAGGCCAAGTAAAGGAAAGGGAGGCCAAGTAAAGAAAGGACTAAAATATCAATTGTAAGAAGACAGAATGTATGGTTGTCAGCAAGAGGAAGAGGCCAAGTAAAAGGAAAGGGAGAAAAAAAAGGACTAAACATCAATTGTAAGAAGACAGAATGTATGGTTGTCAGCAAGAGGAAGAGGCCAAGTAAAGTAAAAGAAGAGAAGTAAAAAGGACTAAACATCAATTGTAAGAAGACAGAATGTATGGTTGTCAGCAAGAGGAAGAGGCCAAGTAAAAGGAAAGGGAGAAGAAAAGGACTAAATATCAATTGTAAGAAGACAGAATGTATGGTTGTCAGCAAGAGGAAGAGGCCAAGTAAAAGGAAAGGGAGAAGAAAAGGACTAAACATCAATTGTAAGAAGACAGAATATATGGTTGTCAGCAAGAGGAAGAGGCCAAGTAAAGGAAAGGGAGAAGAAAGGACTAAATATCAATTGTAAGAAGACAGAATGTATGGTTGTCAGCAAGAGGAAAAAGCCAAGTAAAGGAAAAGGGAGAAGAAAGGACTAAACATCAATTGTAAGAAGACAGAATGTATGGTTGTCAGCAAGAGGAAGAGGCCAAGTAAAGGTTGGAAAGAGAGAAGAAAGGACTAAAACATCAATTGTAATGGTTGAAGCAACAGAATGTATGGTTGTGGTTGCAAGAGGAAGAGGCCAAGTAAATGTAAAAAAGGTAGAAGAAAGGACTAAACATCAATTGTAAGAAGACAGAATGTATGGTTGTCAGCAAGAGGTAAAAGAGGAAGAAAGGCCAAGTAAAAGGAATGTATGGTTGGAGAAGAAAGGACTAAACATCAATTTGTAAGAAGACAGAATGTATGGTTGTCAGCAAGAGGAAGAGGCCAAGTAAAAAGGAAGGAGAGCAAAGGAGTAAAGGGAGAAGAAAGGACTAAACATCAATTGTAAGAAGACAGAATGTATGGTTGTCAGCAAGAGGAAGAGGCCAAGTAAAGGAAAGGGAGAAGAAAGGACTAAATATCAATTGTAAGAAGACAGAATGTATGGTTGTCAGCAAGAGGAAGAGGCCAAGTAAAAGGAAAGGGAAAGAAAGGACTAAATATCAATTGTAAGAAGACAGAATGTATGGTTGTCAGCAAGAGGAAGAGGCCAAGTAAATGGAAAGGTAGAAGAAAGGACTAAACCTCAATTGTAAGAAGACAGAATGTATGGTTGTCAACAAGAGGAAGAGGACAAGTAAAGGAAAGCAAGAAGAAAGGACTAAACATCAATTGTAAGAAGACAGAATGTATGGTTGTCAGCAAGCAAGTAAAAGGAAAGGGAAAAGAAAGGAAGAGGCCAAGTAAAGGAAAGCGAGAAGAAAGGACTAAACATTAATTATAAGAAGACAGAATATATGGTTGTCAGCAAAAATGGTGAATGAATTACGCTCTTATTTAGAATCTGAATGAGACACATGAAATTCGAAGGACTCAAGGATAATTGACCACTCTCAGGACATATTGAATGCAAGGGGGGCAGCGAAAGCAAAACTTCAATAAAAGTAGATAAACTAGCTTAGAGGCTTATCTCTTTTTTCCTGTTAAGATTGGGTTTTCTTTTTTTTCTGAAATCTACTGCTCCATAAACCACCCGGTTGTCCATTCCCATGCGAATATAACTCTAAACAGTAACCTTCTACCTTGGATGGCTCTTAGGCCTTGTGAAATATTAATAAAATATATCTAGCAAGCTTGTGTATACAAATGGTTATCAGAATTGTGAGTGCCAAGGTAGGGAAAAAGAAAAAAATAACTGATGATGAACTACAAAGGACAGAAGATTGTGGAGAGCCGTGATCGCTCAAGTCATGAACAGACACCTCCCATAGACGAAGTATTCTAGCTGGGTAGTCGTCATAAAAGTAGGACTTTAAAATTACATTATCGATGATTTGCCATTAATCTTATTCCTATTAATAATCGATATCTGATATCGAAAACTTTATAGCAAAGACTGCGTGTCTTCAATGGCTTTACTTTCAATCTTCTAATGGCTGACAGTATTTCTAGCGTTACTTCCTTGTCGCTGTTGAATATTATTTTTATATAGTTTTGATTTCATTTGCATTTAGTCGGATACATTTATCAAATATAGAAGAGAAAGGGTTAAACAAGAGATTTATCCAGACTATCTTAGCAAACTTTGAATAATTTGACAATGGTTTTAGCCATATTTGTATTATAATTATTGATTGTATATTAATCAGAATGTGATCTGATAATGCACCTACCGTCTGTGAAGTTTAATCCACAGGATTATAGTATAGATGAATGTATCCGGGATATTAATAAAAAAAAATGAAAACTATTTAATTCCGTCACTCGAAATTATCAGACTTCAGATGCTTTCCTCATTAGCGTCATAGTGTGACGTATGACGTAAACATTAGATCATGAAAGTTGAAACCGTTTGATTTCAACTTTCGCCGTAAAAGATTAATTAATAAAATAGTCATAACAAACAATAAACCATTGCAACGGCAAGGAATCATACTTGTTGAGGTCACTGAGTTCAATACTGTTAAATAACAGTCTAGCTAGACTAGTCTATCTACAATTATAATCACATTGTTTCATAACACTCCTTCCATACATGTAAATTGCTAATCTTCAATACGAAAAAGAATTACTTTTTGTCCAGATTTTTTAATAGGCTCTCACAGTTCTTCCATACTTGAAGATTGTTTTTCTGCATCGTTGGCTTTGATAATTTCCCATAAATTTTCATTTGGGTTTCTCGGTCAGTCCAGTATTGTCAGGTTGATACTTTTCCAAAATACCTGATCAACCTTTAAACCATGGCATGCTGCACTAGAATTATGAACCGATAAATGTTCCTCTGCAGTCACAGTGTTTCTTGCTGCATTTCAACATAGAGCAAGAGACACCTTACATTATTCATTGTTGTTCCTGAAGTTGAATCCAGCTGTTACAGATTTGAAGATACACCGCAAAAAAATCTGGCTTAGTATTGGTTTCATAGTTATTTGGTTGTTTTGGTTTATGGCATATCAACCTCAGTGGATCATTTAATGCTAACAAAATTTTTTAAATAGATTCATAGCGATATTTTGGTAAAAAGGTGTGTATATATACATATATATATTTGAACCACTTTTCAATTACTCATATTTTTTAATACAATCCAGCTTCTTTTAGGAAATTTACAATCTTGGATGGTTTTATTTTCGTAAAAAGTATTTTTTTAAATTACTCACTTGATAATATTTTGTTTGCATTAGATCAAAATCTACACACTCTAACAGTATATATATCACTTTAAATTTTAATTATTGCTGATAATAATTTTCCCTTCAAAAATGATTGCTGGTAATAATTTTTTTTATTACAAAGTATTTCTCACTAGGTGCCCCATACTTTCGGCCTTGTGTCACTTCTGAGCTACGCTTGGAAAATCACTATAAGGCCATGGGGTCTTATAATGTTTCTGTTACCCAAAACAAACTGTTACAAAATAGATTCGTCTGAAAGTATGACTTTACTCGCCTTTATCTGTCCAGGTTTCATGTTGCTTAGCAAATTCCAGACCTTTGGATTTCATAGCTGTACTAAACTGTTTATGAGCCGTTTTGAATGTCTTTAGATGGAACCGAAAATTCAGACACCGTGGAGCTGTCACAGAACTGATATTTGTACCATTTTCAGGCAGCGTAGCATGTATCTTCTCACAAGAAATTGTTGGAGATCATATAGCAGTTTTATTCATCAAATAGTCATCTTTAGCTCTGGAACTTCCACTTTTGCCGTCGTAGCAAGATGTTCCAGACTGTGGCAAATTCACAACATCTGTGCGCACAGCCGTTTTACTGCAAAGTTGTTTTACATTAATTTAACGTTCAGAATAGCCTTGATTGCACAGAACCACAATATAGGCACTTCTTATAGATAAAAATGAGATTTTTTTGCTTATATTCTCAGCCTAATCACTACACAAATACTATCACAATGACAGCTAATTTGGCAATAACTAAAACGTATTTTATCATTGAAATCTCTGGTAAGGTAATGCAAATCAAAACGAAAATTACTTTGTTACAGCTAAGTGGCCTCAAATTTTCTTTATTGACAATATTTCGATGATTAAAGGTAGAAGATTGTTATAATTCAGTTTGAAAACTTCGTCACCATTTTTATCCCTTTTATTCAACGAGGATATTAAATCTTTTGTTGTTGATTGGGAAATTTAATTCACTTATTTCGTGCAACAACATTAATAAGTTGACGATATTTTTTTTTGTAAAATACAATGAATAAACTTGACTTAAACACCACAGAGAATCTTTTCAACTATCAAGATGGTTGAACTCCAGGAGAGCATCTCTTTCGAATTTCTTGGATTCTTGGACACACTGACATGTAGTGGAGTGAAAAGTTGGTTCGCTCTGGCTTGCCAGACAGTTATTCTCGTCAGAATCCCTTTTGAACATTTGTAAACCTACCACTCGTCTGTGCATTAAATACAGTTGCCATATCCAGTCCTCCTACTATATATTTCGAAATTCTTGACAAATTTCAAAGAAAGTTCTGCAATGTCATCTATCCCCACCTGGAATCTCGACTTCACTCACTTCCTTCTGTCTTTTCTATAAATATCTCCATCACATTTTTCGTAGTACCTGGACTGCCTGCATTTAAAATATGCTACTAGATTGGCAAATAGACTTCACCATTTGCTGTTGAAATAGCTAGATGCAAACTTCAATCCTAATAGTTACGTTTTTCGCATTTCTCACCTGTGTAAGTCCCTTCTGATTTCTTGCTTCCCTGCCAACTACAATCATTTAAATGCAACGTCTGTCTTTCTGACACCTGTATCTTTGTTTTCTTTTTCCACATGTCTTCTCACTAACGTCTTCTCATTCTCTTTTACTCCCTGTAACCATTCATATCCTAAAAAAAAATATATATAATTATGTAATTATGTAAGTTTCCATGTCTATGATTGAAACAAAGATAATTTGAATGTTTTTATTACAAGAATATCTGTATGATATCTTTTTTTTCCAATAAGGTATCGGATATGCGAACATCATTATCGGTTCCTACATGTGTATCTACTACAACATCATCGTCACCTATTCGCTGCATTACTTCCTGTCGTCGCTTCGTTCCGTCTTACCGTGGGCTGACTGTTCCAATCCGTGGAACACTTGTGCATGTAGAACAAACATCGTCGAAAACAACTTCTCCAGCTTCATCAACAGTGTTGCTGTGCCGTCGCTCGAAGACTTCGAAGGACTTTTCAATGACACCAAACCTCAATGCAGACGTAAGTAACTCCATGTAAATATTTGACAAGTTTAGCTTAGTGAGGCATCAAACGAGGGTAAAAGTAACTAGAGCAGACATGGTCTGAAAAAGGTGTTTGTTAACTATCAATCTACAACAGGTACACAATATAGTTCTTTTTTCAGGCTTGGGTTGCTATGGATACTAATGTGGCGCTACCGATAATGACTAATTTTAATATTATGGTATGGTCTATAAAACCGACTTATTAACTTAACACCCTATTGAATATAATATAACCATATAAAGACAAGTTAAAATTATAGGCCGTGAAACGAAGCTTGTTAAATTAAGGAGTTTGAAAAATATAAATAAGAAATTTGTTTAAATATTATCTATCAGAAGTGAAATCTTTTTCATTTTCAACAACTATGGCCGAACAGGAAAGTACTTTTTCGATTCCATGATTAAAAGGTTTATTTGTATTTTTTTTTCAGTCAAATATTTTAAAGAATATTATCAGATTCTTTTCCATTCAGAATGTTCTGCCACCTATGAAATGTTCGCCGGTAATGGGCGTTTAGCCATGCATACATACATACATATAAAGGGTGCGATGGGTAAATGACAAGAAAATGATAATAGTACTGACATCTCATGCTAACAGGTACATTTACCAAAATTACACAAAATTATCTTGAAATACTACAGAGTAAATCTAAACAATAATATCGTCATTAGCTTCAACCATGACCTCTAGACAACCTTGGAATCTCCTGTAACTCTTCTGGAGGATTTCCTTGTTTAAATATGTGAATGCTGCCATAATCATTGCCTTCAGTTAATTTTTGGTGTTACAAAGAGTTTTTTTTGTCTTTCCCCACACTTAATAAGGAAGTGGGTTGAGGTCTGGGGTGTTAGCTGGCCAGATGTAAGGGGTAAAACACAAAACAGTTATGAAAATTCTTGTAAAAATCAAATAGTTATAAGATTTTATTGAAACTTTTAGAGATTATTCACAAATGAATTAACTTATTTTTGGGATTTTTGAGAAACTCTTAATATATATATATATATATATATATATATATATATATATATATATATATATTTAGATATGTTACCTCGCACTTACTGAATATCATGAATTTTCGAGCAATGGTTTTATTAGTTAAAAGCTGGACTCCTTGGAGAATGTAAATCACCATTTTCTGCAAATTGCTAGCCATTTCCGGAAAATCTGTTCCAGATTGTAAAATAAAAAATGCAATAAAACAGACATTAACTTTTTAATTACTTTCATAAATAAGATTTAGTAAGATCTATTGGCATAGGAAAAAAAGATTTTCGATGAATAATGAATTTTTAAAGAATTGTTTTCATTTTATTTTTAGATTTAAATTATAATAATTTATATATAAATATTTAAAAATTTTGCATTACGTTGATTGCGTTAGGGGATATGGTTAAGTGAAAACTATATTTATTAATACAAAATTGAAAAGTTTAATACAAATCATCACGCACCAAGATTTTTAATTTTTTTATCTCTATAAAATTACCATTTAGAAAGTATGGGTGGCAATACACGACATTATTAGAAAAAAGATCGATTATTATAGTACATTTAAGGTCAAAATTCCTAAAATTGGATTACGCATAATATTTTCCAACATTTTAAAGAATACTGAGAACTTAAAAATTATATAAAAAAGGCGATATCTTCATTTTTAAATTATGCTTTAACAGATAAAGTCTCCGTAGAAAAACAATAAACTTCCCATCACCTTGTCATTATTCATCAAACACGAAAGCATAGCAACTGTTGGTTAAAAACACACCTACTGTTTTAAAAATGTATTTCTGTGCTATTTTAAACTTAAAGTAAATAATATTTGTTTGAAAATCAGATTAATTATAATTTAACTCGGCTAATATTCGGCAAATAAAGTTTCACAAAAATATATTTCATTTTTGGAAGATTTTTTAATACAGAGATTTACAGAGGGACGAAAGACGATTAAAAATGAACGCTGATAAGCAATTTTAGCAAAAAAAAAAAATCGATTCCAAACAATATAATTTCTTTTTTTGAAATACACGACAGTGTATTTTGCTTACTGGAAATAGTAAATTTAATCCTTTAACTTTCAATTAAAACTAAAATGAAGGCTTCAAAAAAGCGTTTTCATTTTTTGAAAATCATTTGAAATCTTATGTATCGCGAATTAGTGGAAACCCTACTTCAGAAGTAAATAGAAACCTAGTCTTAAACCGGAAGCAATGGATAAATCTATATTCCTGTTCAAAAGGCCAAAATGGTGTAATCTGCTTAGCTGATTTAATTAGAATTGTCTCTACCAATAATAAATCCTAGTAGGACTTCTAGTTCTCTTACGATCGCTTCGCTGTAGAAGTTAAAAATCCGGCGAAAAGATGCATCCTTATTTAAAACCCTTTCCTGTTTTTGTATTTATTTCCAACATATGTTGATGTAACTCGAGGCCGAAGGGAAAGTTTGGAAAGGTTGTCAATACTGACTATCCTATAGATAACTAATCTATCTCGCGACCCATTTATTCTTACAACCTTCTCCATTTGATACAACATCTACCACATTATCAGATATTTGCCGGGTTCCTACTAAAAACACCCATGATGTAATAAGTATAAAACATGTTCAATTATCATTACTGTTTTTGTATACTTACTCCATTTATTTACAATTCATTCGTCTGTTGCCAGTTTGCTCACAGTAAACGTTTTGGATTTTTTTGATATCATTTCGGCATAAATCAAGTTTTTAACAGTTCAAAATTCTTGATAAATTTATTTTCCCCTGAAAGGACGGCAAATATACTGATGTCAGAACTGACAATGATAAAAAAAATATACCTGTTTCCTACATACAACGTGTGAGAGCACGTGCAATACCCTGCCATCGTCAGCCACCAAACAAGGGAGATAACACAATTTCGGTGGCTGAGGCGGTACTGTTACCCCTGGCGCCACAAGCAGCTTTTGTCATCGGACAGGGTATTGTATATTTTTTTTGTGTGTGTGTGCACACGGATCTGCCTCTTGCGATTTATTTTTTTGCAACTGCAAGTTAGACTTTCAACGTTATGTTAAAAGCGTTTTCTTTTGATCGTTAACCAATACGCAATGCGCTCGTAACGACGGTTATCAATGGTGTATTTCAAGTCGTAAATAGCATTGTGCTACGAGCATGGGTTTAATTAACTTTGTTTATTTTGGATCTTGACCAGATCCAACTCGATGTCTGTTGAGCTGTGGTCTGGGGACAATGTGAAGGACGCTTCAGGCTCCAGTCAGTGACGCTAACTTTCAAAAAGAAGGAAACAATAAACAATTGCTGCAAACATGTCATATAGCATTTAATAAATTTAATACTTTTATGTCGCAGGATTTGGTTGATATGTCTGGCTATTCTCACAGTAAATTGGTTTTAAAAGCCGCAATTAAGCGCGACGAGACCTCATGAAGACTGGCCTTTGAATATTTTGAATGGTTCCATCAAATCTTGAAAGATGAACTACTTTCCACAAAACCCGTGCATTTAATTCAAATTATTTCCATGAAATGAAAGAATTGTCTATTGTTATCTTAATACTTATATTGGTAGCATTTAGATATATCAGTCGTTGAGCATGTGTGCTTATAAGCAAAAAAATGCACCCACTAAGTATATATATATATATATATATATATATATATATATATATACATTTTATGTTTATACATGTTTATCATTTTTTATAGATACAAATATTTAAGTAAATGATCTGTTTATAATAAACAGTATTAATAACATTTATCGGCTTGAATGTCCGAGAAATTTTCATAGAAAATATTCGTCCTCCGATAGGAATCGAACCTGTATCCTAAGGGCACTCCTTTAAATGCAAGGAAGGGAAAAATATTTTAAGTCAAGTGATAGCGATTGCTGTATGTGTCGTACGATTTTTGAATCAAGCACGGGCAACGCCGGGCCATGCTGTTAGTATATATATATATATATATATATATATATATATATATATATATATATATATATATATACTAGCAGCATTTTTTGCCCTTCCTTGCCGTTAAAGGAGTGCCTTTTGCCGTGCTGATATTGCTAGATGCCTTACTTCTTGCCTATCTCACACTGCAAATTTTTTCTAAGCACCGATTACCGATCCCTCCCTTTGATGCAATGGGAAGGCGCGACCTCGGGCAGCTGTTCCCCAGGGCTGGGCACCTCTTCAGTATTATTTTCTCAGTTGCCCCTCCGTTCTTAGACATAGAAGCCCCTGAGCGCACTCTGTCCAAGGACAGAGACGCAACTGAGATGATAAATAAAGCGCGTACACCCATCCAAGGAGGGAGAGCACGTTGCTCTACCCCGGGGCCTAGAAATCGCCTGTATTTATGTCGGCTGTGGTAGCATCGTAGCCGGTTGGCAATATCTTTTGGTTGATGACTAAAAATTAACTTCTGCCTTTTGACTGTACACATGGGTTTCATTTGGACACCATGTGTATTTAAAGTAGTTTCCGGTTATTATTTTTAGTTAGGAGGACTTGTGTATGTTTATATTTCATTTGTTTTACTTTTTGTGTATCGTTCACTGACAAAAAACGCTGAGTCACAGGAAGTTAACGGCATTCGGACGTTTGAGTAACTTCCGGCCGGGTGCAATATCATTACCCGTGCTTTCAAATTGATTTCGTGCAAAAACAATTTTTGGCGCTGTCAGAACCACCGCCAGGTAATTTTACGTAGTCCTGTGAAGTTTTGTTGAAATCGGTTGAAAAATGAAGGAAATCCGATCCCATATATAAACGAACACACACACACACACACACACACACACACACACACACACAATCTGCGTTTTATAATAAGTAAGATATATAGACGTTCTTTGTTAAGGTAGAAGATTTGTGTCCCTGTGATCCAAAGAGTGAAGCCATCTTCAATTTCAACCCCTGTAGGGCCACCCATGGTGGTAAGGTTGAGGAGGAGGAACCAGATTGAACGTGATCAACAAACGAAAACCCCAACGGCGGAATAGGCAAAGATCTACACGATCTCAACGAACAGACAAACGAGAGAGGGCAACGCCAGTCAGGCTGGCGTAACCAAGGCGAACCTTGAAAGACCAAACACCCGACAGTTTGATGCAACCGGATTTGCCAGATCTCGCCTGTTTCAATCCCCGTTGAGCCACGAGGTAGGCCAAGTGTGTGGGCTTCTCCGTCGCGCAGAGTTGTTTGCCAAAATCAAATTCACGCGAATTGTCAAACTCTCTCTGACTATTCTTCAGGAGGAGGCTGGGCCCTTTTTTTTTTTAAATCTCCGTCACGAGAGGGGAGAAATGAAATAAGGAGAGAGGATGATGATCCCGAGGTTCGAATGCGAACGAGTGCCGACTACTAAAGCTTTTCAGCACACGTTCTTATAAGCAGTAGTCGCTGTTTACCATAAATAAGATTTTATTTTTTTTATTCCTTTCAGCTAACATAACGGAACTCTATACCGAAATAGGAAGAGTATGGGATACAGACAAAGCGTGGATAAACAGCCATCTACATCACATGTTCAACCACACGTATCTTAAAACCCCTAGCGAGGAGTATTTCTTGTAAGTAGGACATTTTATCATTATGCACACATAAAAAAGCTATATTATCTTGCTATATAATATTTAAATTTAGATTTTGTTTTTATGGGAATAGTATCATCAGTTGGGAAATGTTCAGCTATTATATAAAAAGGCTTTGTCTTGCAAAGTTATTATCATTTATTTTTTTGTTAATCAAATTTTTAATTAAATAATGAGAATTTTTTATATATATATTTGTGGAGAAATCCATTATATAACGAGTGTTTTCCTTTCTGTTTTAAGATGAAAAGAATTTTAGATGTATTTGCGTTAATCTTAATTTAGAATTCAAAACTGAACACAGACTTACATTGTAAAACTTTGTTGTATTGTCGACCATTATCTGACGGTAATTACCAGGAACTCCGTTGGTTTGTTGATATATGGCAATTTACACTGAGAGTTGTCAGGTCAAACGACTCAAGAGAAAGTTTGAAATATGGCCAATAAATTTGGACATTTTTATTCTCGACAGGGACACAGTATTAAGGTGGAAATTAACTAAGTTCAGTTTAGTGGGTGGAGCCCTAACACTCCTATCTGCACCTCTCACTACAAAGGAGAACCAACAGATAATATTGTTCTACAGAAAGATGATGAGAATACCATGGACTGAATAAATAAGCAGCGACGAAGTTTTAGAGAAAATGGAAACAGGACACTTATACGTAATATAAGAAAGAGATAGTTGAAATTTTGAGCTCACATAAGAAGGAAAAATGCTTGAGAAAATTTAATACTGAAACTTATCTAAGTAGCTTGTGCAAATGACTGGGAAGCAGTAATTTAGAGGAAGTTGTAGAGACTCATGATCGTCAATGTACTGAATGTATACGACGCAGAGAAGAAGAAGAATGTATGTGTAACAGCGATATGCATGTGTTCAAAATAGTGGCAGGTTTTAATAAAATCAGCACGCAAATTTGGGGTTGAGAGCTAGTTTGCTTAGATGTGTTACACGGCCGAAACTGAGGATTGCTCTCCTTATTTATTCGTATTTAATCTAGCCAAATAAGTCTGGTAACCATTACGCCACATCGAAGTGCCCAGCTTATGAGCTTATGTAGGAAACACTTGAAGGTCGGGTAACCAATTTTACAAGTACCTGGATGTGATCCCATATCCTTCAAATTCGGAAAGAAAAAAAAAACCAATTCGACCCAACCATGATTCTTCCAACTACCCACGCTCATAAACAGAGATTCACATCTGTCAGCCCCTAGGGACATCCTAAACTGTATAAGGTCATGCACCTGACAAGCAAATCTGTGGATGTGGTCGAGGTATTGCCCCCTAATGTAATACTTCTTAAACTCTATGATACTGGCATTTTTTTTTTCACTGTGTGAAAAGCTTTTCAATCCAGCTGGGGTGTTTGGGTGGTTTTCTGCCCCCAACCTCCATGTTTTTAAAAAAGGGGGACAAAATCCATGAGATTATTCCTTTTTTTTTCCACAGTCTGACAAATTTTTCAAAGTTCGAATTAGAAATACAGGGTGCGATGGGTAAATTATCGCCATTATATATATTTTTTAATTCCTCACATGCGCATGTAAGCGGCCAGGCAGCGAACCTTTTCAATCCAGCTGGGGTGTTTGGGTGGTGTTCTGCCCCCAACTCCCATGTTTTTAAAAAATGGCGACAAAATCCATGGGATTATTTTTTTTTTCCACATTCTGACAAATTTTCGAATTAGAAGTGCGATGGGTAAATTATCGCCATTATATACATTTTTTAATTCCTCACATATGCGTTGTTTCTTTCTGATTTTGTCGACCGCACAGAATAGCAGGGTCGGTTGGGCAACGTCCGTGAGAGAAAGAGCACCATGATGCAATTTACTTCAACAGAAACTGGAAACGTCATGCTGTACTGCTTGACATTTGCGCTGGAAGCAGAAATATTTCAGAGTGTTTGGGTGTCAGTCTGAAGACATTACAGAGGATTCGGAAAGAATTGAATGAGTCTAATGATGATTACGAAGGTGTTTGAAATGATCACTAGTGATGGCGTCCTTATGCTTTCATTCATTTTACGCCAGGGTCACAAACGCAACATGGAGGCCTACATCAATATTTTTGAGGAGCTAGTGTTGCCCTGGGTCTAGAGCGAGGCTGCTGGTAGACCTTATGTCTGGCAACAGTACTCTGCACCATGTCATACAAGCAGGAGAACCCAGGCATAGACAATTTATGCGACCCTTTGCATCTAGTCAATTAACTCCTTAAACTGAAAACCCCTGTATTGTTATGTTTAGGGCGCAGTTGAGCAAGAGACCAACAAAACTCCTTATAATACTAAATATGTACTGAACGCGAGGATTATGGCAGCATTCACCAACTTAAACAAGGAAACTGTCCAGAAGATTTGGAGGAGATTCCAAAGTCATCTTGAGGCCATAGTTGAAGCCAATGACAATTTTATTGAATAAATTTACTCTTTATTATTTCAAGATATTTTTGTGTAGTTTTGGTAATATATCTGTTAAAATGAGATGTCAATGTTATTTCCATTTTACGTAAATTCGACGATAATTTATCCATCGCACTTTGTATATATTCATGAAAATGGCCTTTTGGTATTCATAGGTGTTTTTTCCCGCACAATCCAACACCACATCATCATGGCAGTGTTTTTCAGTTCATTGTTTGGCTGTTCACTATATCGTACTGGTTAGTTCTATAGCAAAGATTTGAGTAACTGAAAAATATAATGAAAAAGAACAAGTCAGATATCCCGGCAGTCTCCAGTGGTTTGGAATGTGACTGTTTTTTCCTGGACCGGCAGATGGTGGCTCGCATAGCGTCACTGGTACACTTTGAATAACACTGCTCTAGACCATTTTATTTAATATGGCTAAATATGTATACGTTAACGCCTTCAATCATTTAACTTCCCAGAAGCCGAAAATGGAGTGATGCTGTCATATTTGGACAGGATCTTTCCAATATCGATAGATTTCAAAAGCGTCCCCACAAACTTATTGATGACAAATTATTTTCACCCTTGCAAGCTTCTCTTCCATGGTATCTGCTCAGACGTACTAGATTTCTTGGTTCTACCAGATCTAACCTTCATAGCCAGGACCCGCCATGTTATTAGCATTGTAGAGAACCACCTTCTTTCTCTCCGTATCCTATTAGCGTGAAATAAGTTCCACCCAGACAATATCTTTCCGTGAACCATTGCTCTTTGGAACGGACTCTTAAAAGGATATTTTCCCGATCATTACAATCTTAACCTGTTCATGTCTAGGGTTAAAGTTTATCTTTCCGACAACTTCGTATAAACTGTGCCTCTTACACTGTAACCTTGAATGACTTCGTGGCTTTCTACAGTTTGAAACTCACTGTAAAAAAAAAAAAAAAGAAAAGAAAAAGAGTGCTATTCCTGACGTAACATGAAAGCACAGCAAATGACAAGCAATTCAGTAGTCTTGAATGGGATATTTTCTGTCGCATCTGTTAATTCATCAAGACAACATAGGCACCTATAATCAGTAATAAGCAAAGATTTCATCAGTGAGAAGGAAGTTCCACTCGGACAATTTCTCTCCAAGAACCGTGACCTTTTAGAAAAGACTCCTGAGATTATGATTCCCCAACCACGACCACCTTAACCACTCCATCTTTCCTATATAACATCAAAAACTGGGTACATCGATGTCGTGCAATGGTTCGAAAACTTGTCTCGATCTATCACTTACGGGTGAATAGTGAGTTCGATGCGCCTTGGGTACCCCAAAATGTCAATCCGCGCAACATCGAAGTTACGGTAAGAAAATCCTCATAATCTCTTACTTTTAAGGCTCATGCAACAGCCTTCTTCAGTAACTCTACCTTGAGTGGCTCTCAGACCTTATATTAGGATGATATTAGTAAAAAAAAAAACATCAGAGTATTTATTTTTATTATTTCTTTGGAACGGTATTTTGTTTACGACCGTAGATCATAGATTGATAATGTTCTGCATCAAGTCGTACGACCACAAGCAGACAACAGCTTCCGTAGAATTAGGCCGTGTTCACGGTGCCAGACACCACAATTCTTTTCTTGTTCCTTTAAGTTCCTCCCAGACAGCTTCCTCCTGTTACTTCGTGGTGCAAACTCCTGATAGAATGCCACCCTGGTAATTGATCTCTTTACGTTCAAGCTAAACAGATATTTATGTGTCCTACTCGTTCTCATCTTTCTCTTAATCTTCTTCCCCCCTCGCTTACAGTCTCATTTAGTAACCATCTACCTTGAATAGTCTTTAGGCTTTGTATTGGGATAACTATCAGTAAATAAAAGAAAATGTAGAGCCAAGCAGCGTAGACTTTCAAAGCAAGGGGGTTACTCGGCTTTATTTCGATTTTCTTAATGTAGGACTTTAGCTTCGGTGGTAGAGACCCCGAACGCCTCACCGATAATTGCGACATCATTATTATTATTATTACCATTATTTATTCTTTTGTTCAGTACATTTACTTACCGGCCTATAACAAAGGACAAAAGAGTAAATACTATGGTGGACGTAAAAGTTCATAGACTGACTCTGAAGGAGTGAACTTATTAATAATTGCATTATTTATTTCCAGGTAAGCTGTCATCTGACTGTTCAATGAAGACTTCAAATTTGACTAGTAACGACTGCTCTTGAAAATGAACAAAATTTGAAATCCTGGGATATCTATTTGGAATACTTATAGAAAAAGGTTTAGACCCCAGGGACATTCATATTGACTATATTAGGAGATAATACCTCCGCTTTTTAAAAAGTGCAAAAATGGGCAGCTAAATGTTGGATATTCAGTCACCATCTACCTTGAATAGCCTTTAGGTTTTGTATTTGGATAACTATCCATAAATAAAAAAAAAGAAATTGTAGAGCAAAGCAACGTAGACTTCTGAAGCGATGGGTTACTCGGCTTTATTCCGGTTTTCTTAATGTAGGACTTTAGCTTCGGTGGTTACTATATTAGGAGGCCCTAGGTTTATAAAACGTGCAAAAATGTGTAGCTAAATTTAAGAGGGGAAAGGAGAGTTTTGAAGATGACCCAAAGTTTGGACGTTCTGCGACTACCACCATTGAGAACAATAATAATCATGTCCACGATATGGTTATCGATGACAGACGATTGACTATAAAACAATTAGCCAATGCTATGAGTTGTTCCCCGTTTTTCTGTGTATTCTTTCCCCTCAGACATGCGTCTTTACTCTTGTTCTCAATCCTCTGTAAGCCCTTGTGTGCTAGTGTCACTCCCGCCTTGCTTGGGGTGAATTGCTTTAAAAATACAAGAGGTGTAAAAATAACAGAAAAAGCTCGAGAAAAAAACGTATGACAAAGGAAAAGAAACTTCTAAACAAGGCGAAAGATCCTCTTGAACAAGGGAAAATGTGTTTTTTCTCTGTCGAAGGGAATTTTTGTCAGGATCAATTGCACAACAACCGCACCAACAGATGGCTTGCCTACAATCCATATGATATTCCTCGTGTTATGAAGGCCAAGTTTCCCTAAACTGTGATGATTTTTGGTTGTGTCTCCAATGAGGGTGATGTCTTGCCACATCACATCTTTGAACAGGGTCTCAATGGTGGAGTAATGGAAAACGGCTCGGCTTAAAGAATGGGATCGATCCGATTACATTCACTTATGTCTTAATAATCTTGGGAAAGGTATAAATCCTCTTCTTCTCTCCCCAACTATGGGTAAATAGCAGGACAGATCAAGTTCTATATGGATGGTAACTGGTCTACCGCAGAAAGAAATGGCAATCTACTGCAGGAAAAATTTGCATCGTAAGTCGTGTATCGGAAGATACATGATCACCTAAGCGTGTATCACGCATGGCACATAGCTGATATGGAATTGCTGAACATCGTGATCAAATCTTGGTTGAAGAGCGTGGCTGTTGGAAGACAATGTATGGCAGCAAGAAGAGTCAGAAGTGGTTGTCAGATAATTTTTCACCATCCCCAAACGTCTGCCCCCTAACTCCCCGATTGTAATCCCATCGATAATTATGTGCGTGGCATGGTTAACAAAGATAACCAACTGCATTGCCTATAACACCAAGGCCCAGCCGATTGACAAGATTAAGGAGGCTTTTGAGGCTATCACAAGGGAGACTGTGAAGGCCGCATGTTTCAGATTTCGTAATCAGATCTTAGATGTTGAGGGCAGCTTCTTTGAGGGAATCATCACCTAATTATTATGGCCTCTATGCCACGTTTCTATTTTCTCAATAAATTGATTTGGGACTGAGATATTCACTCGGTTTCCTTTCAAAAAAAAATCTGTCAAATTTAATCCAAACACCCTGTATATTAAAGGTTCATATCTGAATCAATTATTTACATTATTCGGACTATTGTCCTCATCTTTGTCGCCATATTTGTTACAACGTTTCGGCCGTTGTACGCTCCGACCTTTTACAGGTGGTTGGAATGTCCTGTCACTGGATCTAACTAACGCCTTTATCCACTGTGCCATGTGTCCTTGAGGACACAAAGAGTGTGAGTTCAATAACCAGTTAAGGCAGTGGAGAACTTCCAGAGGGAAATTAACAAGGAGATAACTGATAACTGACATCCATTAAACATGGCACGTGGAACTAGAACAGTCTACCCCAGTGAGCAAAATAAAGGGTTAAGTTCGGCATTCGATCCACCTGAAGAAAGCCGGAGCGTATAACGGTCGAAACGTTATAATAAATATAGTGACAATGTTAAGGACAATAGTCCGAATAATGTAAATAATGTACATAATACCTCATCTCAGAAATATAGACAGAGTCTGAATTAATGTTTTGAGTATATTTAAGCGATGTTTAGTTTTGCTAAATGCTCTGAATACGAAAGTGTTGCTTATTGTAGATTGTTACAAACATTAAATCGGCACAAAACCTTTGTCTTTTGTCCTAATGTTATTTTTCTCTATTCTTTACTCTACAGTAACAGGGTTTTGAAAATAACATCAGGGATTGATGAAACTGGTGGCATTCAGTGGGAATTAGCTGTGTGCTTGTTTATTTCCTGGACAATTATCTTTCTCGTGTTAATTCGAGGAATCCAATCCATGGGAAAGGTAGGTATGAAAATATATATATATATATATATATACATTGTTGATTGAATTAACATTTGGTCACTTGTTTTCTTTATTCAAAATTCGGACAGAACTTATGGGATGACCTGATATATATTGTGTATTTAGGCAGCAGTCCTTTTTTCATGCACATTTCATTGAAAACGACAGACAAGGTGCTTTTATCTAGGTTTTTATACAATTTCTCATGCGATCTAATATTTTTTTCCTTTACGGATGATAAATTATGTACAAACTGTCCGAATGTTCTTTTTATCCGAGCGCTTTCGGCTATACATTTAACCATTTTTTTGTATAAAAATCAGATGAACGAAAATTATAAACAGGATGAATGCAGAATTAAGAACATTATAAAAAATGCATAACATCAGTTGAAAATAGCAAAAAAATTAGATTAATTATTTATTACAAAAAATTTAAAACTTCTAACCTTATATTTAAAAATAATAATTCACCTCCTACAACAAAACTAAATAGGGAAATATTATTTACGAATTTAAATGCCCATTAAGGAATTGTATTCCTGATAATCAAAATTCGTAAAAAATATATAGTCCACATTACAACATGTTTGACACGCAGACTCACGCTACACCTTTCTGACCATAGTTCAATTAGATCTCATTTAAATATTCATGGATACCTACCGGACACTATTCGTAACATACTTGTTGACAACACTAACATAATAGCATCATCTACAAGCAAAAAATACTAAAAATAATGGAAGCCTTAATAATAAAAAAAACAAAAAAACAGACCCACACTTAATAATAATAACTTTGAACATGGACATAATATCTTGACCGTGTTTTGAAAAATGAAAACATTCTATAAAACATACGTACAACGAACTATTTCTTATTTAACAGTTAAAATATTTAATCCTTGAAAATGGGTAAATGTATAGCCGAAAGCGCTCGGATAAAAAACACAGTCGGACAGTTTTTATATAATTTATCATCCGAAAAGAAAAAAAAAAGTAGATCGCACGAGAAATTGTATAAAAAACTAAATAAAAGCACCTTGTCTGTCGTATTCAATATATATATATATATATATATATATATATATATATATATATATATATATTATTTTTGTGTTCAGCTTATTTCGCTTAAGTTTACTTTGGCCATTATCAACACGTTCGTTCACTGCATTAATTACTTCTCTTTTTTTCTAAAAGGTCCTTTTTTTCCCTTTTCTTTCTCTTCTATGAAACTTCCATTTCTTTCTTTCTTTCTTTAAAACTTATATTCCTTTCCTAATTTTCTCTTCTTGCATAAAACTTCTTTTTTGTTCCTGTTTTCCTTTCTTTAAAGCGTCATTCCTATTCTTCCCGCCTTTTTACATTTATTTCTTTCTGCCTGTTCTATAAAAATTAATTTTTTCTTCCTCGCCTTCTATAAAAGCTTATTTAATTTTCACTCATTCTTTCTCTATTTCTATAAAACGTGTTTTCTTTCCTTTTATTCAATAAAACTTTCTTCCTTTCGTTATTTCATTTCAATAAAAACGTTTATCTTTCTTTTCTCCTAGAAAAATTCTTTCCTTTTCTTTCTTACTCTTTGTAAAAATATTACTTTTTCAATGTTTGTTCCTTTCTTCCTTTCCTTCCTTCTTTCTTTCTTCAAAACCTTCCTCTTTTTCTTTTCTTTCTTTCTATTTCATTTTCTATCTGTTCTTCTTTTTCTTTCTTTCTCTTGTCTTTGTTTATTCTTCCTTTCTCTTTTGTTAGAATTACCCTAAGATTTAAATTCTGAATTAACGTTTTATAATGTCTTCTTTTCTGTTCTCTTTTTCACGAATAGTTTCCATTATTTCATTTGATTCTCCTTTCGGTTTAAATATATTTTAACTATATTACTTATACCACACTTTCATCAGAACAGAATAACGAATACATATGTAAATGCCGGCATCGACATAAAATTTAATTGGGATTTTTATTACAACATTTATATAATACTCATTATTGCAATGGTCGTCATTCACACGTTTCCTTTCAGAATAACGAATAACGATAAAAATAAATAATTAAAAAAAAAATCTTTATTTCTACAATTAAAGCAATTTAAAACAAATATATTCAAATCCACTTTTTACGAGTTTCCCATTAGAAAACATTTTACTTTTTTCAGGCATTGAATTTAAATGATTTTCTATCCCTTTTGTGTGATCCCCAATTAGGATCCATTCAAACACGAAACAAATCCTCTGAACGTTTCTCTTAGAATTTTTTTCTTATTCCAAGATCCAAAGTAACGCTAATATATACAATAGGATTCACATCAGATTTCCTTTACCACGAAACCTCATTATTTCTGGGATCTGTCAGACATTTTTTTTTTTATATGACAGAAGGATCTGTTCTTCTCCACCCACAAAATAAGAGAATAGCCTCGGACGTTCAGGCCGGTAAATGGTATTAATGCTGTTTATTATAAACAGAGAATTCACTTAAATATTTGTATCTACAAAAAATAACGTATAAACAGAATATATATTAAAACAATTGTCGGACTTAGTCCATTTCATAATATATGACATCATTTGTTTACATTAAGATACGCTTCGAGCGGATATGAGCGTTCGAGTGAAATTATGGAAAATTTGTAGTTTAGTTTATATATATAGGCAGTAATCCTTTCTTTACACAAGTTTTATTGAATGTAACAGACAAGATAAATTTTATAAAAAAAATTATTCAGTTTTCCAAGTGTCCTTACGGTTTGTTATGGTGAATAATACGATATAGAAACCGCCTGTTGTGATTATTGTCTCAAGCGCTTTAAGTTAATTCATTATCCATTTAAACTGTTTTGTTGATACAATATGTACAAAAACGCGCCGTCGCCTCTGTCTGTCTTTTTTTACAAATACTTTCATGGAAATTGCTCCGACGAGCTGCTTGCGCTGGTTCCCAGACTTCATGAATTCAAGCGCCCTACGAGACTGGCATCCCGCTCTCACCCTTCCACTGTTGAAACTGTTAAATATAGCCGCCTATTCTACAACAATAGCTTCATATCTCGCACCTCTCGCCCGTGGAACTCCCTTCCCTATTCCTGCTTCCCTGATAGCTATAAGCTCCAACTATTCAAATGTAATGTCAATCGACATCTCCACTTGCCTTGATCTATCCACTATCCTTCTCCTCATCCTTTCTTCTATCACTCCTATCCGTTCTCGCTCCAAATCTTCTGCAACCCCTTGCGTGCTATTGGCTTCCCGCCTTGCTTGGGGTGAAACGCTTAAATAAAAAATAAATAAATATCAGTTTTAATCAATACATAATAGTAATTCGATGTCAATTTTCATTCATACATTAGTTCCAAAGCAACTAATGCTGAGCATCGGCCCGAAACTATTTATAAAACTGCTTCCATTGCCTTCAAGAATTTTAAACAATTAGATGTTTTTAAAATGACTATTATCTACAAGTATATCTTTTTATGGGAGCAGAGAGTTGAGTATCAGTATTTAAGTGCTTTCTTATCGAACTAAGATCTTACAAGTCGGTAATCAGTTGCCAACTTAAAGAAAATGGCTAATGAATTAGTCGAACGTACTTGGGACAATAATTACCGCGGACAGTTTCTATATATTCTGAGTTCTACCCTTGTTCATCACATTCAGGGAAATACATATATATATTTCGAGGACGCGGCCTCGTTATCCGAGCACGCAGCAGCAGGGTTTATCAGTTTCCCGTCACGTTGTGGGGGTACCAAGTGGAAGCAGGTGTAGTCTCTACCCCAAATCTTGAAAAACATTTCCTTTGTTATCAACCGAAAATCAGTCAAATATATCAAAGTAGGAGTGGAAATGACACACTAGACGTCTGTGCACAACTGGATAGATCTTAATCGCCAAGCGAAATGTCTAAGCATTCTACATAGACCAAAACAGATCCATTTGTTTTTACCGATTCAGTTCAGTTAGACCAAAGACCTGACAAATTATCACTGTCAATATTATTGTTTATTTTTCTTTTTTAGGTTGTGTATTTTACGTCCATATTTCCGTACATTCTCCTGACAGCGCTTGTGATTCGAGGAATTTCCTTGGAGGGGGCCATGAACGGAATCTATTTTTACTTAAAACCGGATATTTCCAAACTTTCAGATCCAAATGTAAGTTTCTCATAAAATTGTTCCAGCCTTATTGTCCGAATTTCTGGGATTGTTTACACTATTTATATTTTATTGTCCTCGTCTTTGTTCACAATATCTGCCGTTGACGGTATATCGCTCCAGGTAACCTACAGGGAATTCTGAGCCGAACCCTTTATTTAATTTACGAGGGCTGGACTGTTCTCGTTCTACTGATCATGGATATGGATATCTTGTCTTGTTCTTACTTTTATTTATAGCTGTTCAGTTATTACTTACCCGTTTCCATTGAGAGCAATTAAATACTGTCCAACCAAGGGACTGAACCGAAATTCACAAACCAACCCTTTTTGTCCCGTACTGAACTTAGAGTCTTAAACCTGACCTGGCTGCTGATTAGGTTGCAATTGCTTCTTCTTTTTTTTTTTTTTTTTGACTTTTGCTGCTACTCATGATTTGATTGATGTGGTGGTTGAAAACTAGTGATTAGACTTCCTTTCTTTCTTACCGGCTCCTATATAGACAGAAAGCATCATTGGTGTAATTTAATATTTTTTTAGTGTACTAGTACTACTAATATTAATAATAATATGCATGTTTCTGAAATTGAAAGAGGTTTTTGCAAGGTCAATATTTTTTAGCTGTCTAAACCAGAATTTTATTCATAGAAGGAATAAAAAAGAGGAAAAATTTGGGAAAAACGTGTAGAATTGTTGTCGTCTCCTTATATTTTTAACATACGAAACATCCTGGGTATCACGATAAACTACATCCGCGTCCTGGGTATGACGATAAACTACGTCCAACAGCAAGGCCTCTGATAATACGATTTTGAAAAAATAATGTTGCCAGCTGTACGTTTTTGAAAAAAAATAATATTACCAGCTATACGTTTTTGAAAAAAAATATTGCCAGCTATATGTTTTTGAAAAAAAATATTGCCAGCTATATGTTTTTGAAAAAAAATATTGCCAGCTATATGTTTTTGAAAAAATAATATTACCTGTTATACGTTTTTGAAAAAATAATATTACCAGAAGTATATTTTCGAGAAAAAAATATTAACAAAATGGATTTTTTACAAAACAAAAATAATATCAGGAAAGAAAAAAGTTGTCGAAATTAAATGACCCATTGAGGTTGATTTGTCGTAAAACAAAACAAACAAACAAACATAAAATACGAATATATTTAAATACAAATATATAATAATAATTAAATTATTTTTTTTTGTTATTTTCTTGCATTTGGCAGGTTTGGAAAGATGCTGCTGTCCAGATTCTTTTTTCATTATGTGCCTGCAGCGGGGGACTTATAGCCATGTCAAGTTACAATCACTTCAATCACAACACACTCAGGTACGTGAAAGAACGAAAAGGTCGTTTTATGCAGGTTTCTGTAAGGTGTGGGGTTGGCCGATCAATGAGTCCACATGCTGAAAGAGTTACATGAATTTTGATCGGGACATTTCTACGAAATTAATGGAGAAAATATGCAGGGAAGAAGAAAATATGAGAATAAATAGATATGTAAATAAATAGAAAAGCAGAAACAAATTTTTGACGACAACAGGAATATACACATGGTGTAAAAAGAGGGGGAAGGTGAAATAAATAAACAAACAAATAAAGAAAGAAAGAAAGAAAGAACGAAGGAAAGAAAGATGTTATGGTCTCAGTTCGATTAGAAAGGGAAATAAACAAATAAGAACAGAAAGAAAGAAAGAAAAAGAAAGAAAGAAAAAAGAAAGAGAAACGAAAAAGCCAATAAATATATAAGGAATGAAAACAGAAAAAATTATCAGCGATAATAAGTATATTAATGTGGTCTCAAAATAAGAAGGAAGGTGAATGAAAGAAAAGAAAGAGAAAAAGAAAGAAAGAAAAATTGTAAAGAGTAGTGAAAAAGAAAGAGAGAAATGATTAACAATTTCAAATTCATACATCCAAGATTTGACTTAAATTCCTACATTCGCTATACAGGATGCAAAGTGAATTTAAAAGAAAAAATAGACTTAATTAATTAAAAATCATGGTAACATTATGAGTGACGTTAAAGAAAAAAAGTTATAAAATGTTGGATATCACACCTGGTTCACTTCCGAAACACCAGTATTCTGGGGTTTGTATTTCTTTTTATCCTGATTTAGGGAATTGGATTTAATCGATTATTTTTCAGCACCTCCTCATACGTTTTTATTGCAATTACCAAACTGACGTCATTGCTGAAGGATCTATTACCGTCGCATTTTCCAGATCGTCTCCTTCATCCTTCTGTCGATTTAAGGTAAGTTGCGCATTTTAACGACGTGGCATTGGTTATTTGCTTCTTTGAGTTCTTGGCGAACAGTCAATGAATTATCCCCGAAGGCTACACAATGTAAGACTTCGCCGAGTTAAAGTTATCTGCCGCTTTCTTTCGATGAATTTATCAGTTTCAATAAAAATGGATTCTCAAGATTACACAAGATGAAAATAAACAGGCCTACAACAAATTGAGATCCCTTGGCAAAGGGTTCAGAGATCTTTAGTTCGCGATTTTCAATAACCCATGCCAACGGAGTTTGATAATAAAACCTGTTTTTTTTATTACCAAGCAAGACCAAATAAACGAACTACCAATATTTTTAATTGATTTATCCACCTGGAACCTACACGAAATCAAACATTGATTCAAACTAGTGCAGAAGTTATTAAATGTTTGTTGATATGTTTAATTTCTCACATATCTCATTAATCCGTCAGTCAGTTAAGTATCATACACGATACACGATTTTAGATTCATGATTGACTTGGCAGAAGAATTCCAAAAGTAGACTGCCGTTTCTTTCTGCAGTATACTGATTGCCAACTAAGTCTATGGGACACAGGTTGTACTACTATTTAACCCATAGCTTGGGGGAGAAGAGTTGAATTCATTCCCTTTCTAAGGCTATTTGCACGTAAGTGAATGTAATGAACTTCGTACTCTTGCTTGCTAAATTAGGGAAAATTCGAATAAACTATGGGATTTTAATAAATAAGAAAATGTGATAAATGGGGGGGTGTTAATGAAAGAAACGTTAAGAGAAACTTTATTTTTATGCTTGCAATATAAGGGCTTGAGTGTGATTCGATCTCGTGGAAGTGGCATGCTCTGTTGTAGCTGTGCAAACAGCGATCGAATAGCAACGTCCTGTCTTTGAAGAAGACCTTGCAAAGTAGAACAAAGTCTGTCCATCTACCACCACCAAATACCACGCGAAAGATTTTGAACTGAAATCCGGAAAGATGGGATTGTGTAACTACGGCACAGATATAATTGCAAGATTCCGTTTTTGATCCAGTTTGAATCTTATAAAAGACAAGAGCCTGTTAATTTATGAAACGATGGAAAGATCCGACCATTTTCCCAGCATCTTTGGCAATGGATCGTATATATTGTTAAATAATAGTTTCAGACTATTATTTTTATTGACAGTGTATTTTGGCTCAGACAATTCTGAGGCTAACATTTAAGGGCAGTTGGTAGACAAAACAGAGAAGTCGATTTTGATTGGTTGAGCCGAACGTGGGAATGATTTATAGATTAAGGTTTCCGGAGCAGTTGCTGTTTAGACGGGAAGCTAACTAGATGTATAAGATTGCGTTTGGGCACCAACTAGTAGGGAAGGGTCTTTCAAGAGTTGATTGTTACACGTCAAAGAAATGGACGTGTGAGATTTTCGTATTTCAAAGCGCCTCCCTAAATAGGTGGGGGCGTTGCAATAACACTCACTTGATAAAAAATGAACCCGTCGATATGGCTAATAAAATAATAGTCAAGTTGAAAGTTCTCTTTTTTGATCAATTTCGTCTCTGAAACTAAAAAAACATTTCGCGACACCGACCAAGAGAAGAAGAGGATTGAACTAAAACGACCAGCAATCACCGGCCAGACGAGATGAGACTAACCAAAACTGCCCCAATGTAGGGTATACAACATGTCTATTTGGCGCAGTGACTAAGAGACCCCTAAATCGAGGGGACTATACAGCATTATTAGCTCGACATTTTAGTATAGGCGATAAGGAAATTGAACATAGAATAGGCTGTGTTAACCAACATCACAAATAGTTTAAAAAAAAAAAAAACAAATTCGTGTCATATTCTTCAATAACGTCGTTAGATTGAGGCTTACATATGGATTTCATATGGGATGTCACATATGTCACCAAACATACTCAGAAATATCGAAACAGTCATTTGTCTACAACCCCTTTCTATGATCAATGGTTAAAATTGTTTTGAGCAAGTGAAGCCTTTGGATCTTGAGCTACTGATTGTGGACTGGCCCTACAGTATCACAAAGAACTGTACCAAATAACAGAAACGTTATCACACAGCTAAAATGGATATCACATGTAAATTGAAGAGAAAATAATGACGTTGACATACCAAGCTACTTAAAATAAAAGGTTACGAAGAAAACCCCAATCAATACTGGAAAGAGCAATAACAGTTACTGAACTCGAGAAACCTATTTTCCTGAAAAATTTTTTTTTTAAATTTTTAGCACTCTGTAGATAACTATTTTCGCCAAGCAAAATGTTAGTCCTGCCAATGCAAGTTGAATTTGAATTTCTTTGTTGTGTAGTTATATCCTTCTATGGCAACACCGAAAATAATGTTGACTGAAATTGAGTGCCAGACTACGGCAATTTCAAATATATAGAACTAATATATAAAAGACTATATTTCGATGGGATTCCATATACAGAAAAAGAGTAATATTTATAAATGATGCAGATAGCTGAATGTTAAGAGAAGAAAATATAAATTTTAACCGACAGCAGCACTGAATCCTCAATCAATAATTAGGGAATGTTTCCTTATAAGGAAATAGTTAATATTACCGTTACTGATTGCGGATGATAAACTGATACGTGCTTTGTTTTTGAGGCCAATGAAAGTCAGTTCTCCATTTGAGTTTTCAGAGCAAGATTAAAGAGATCAGCTGCAAGTCTCCGATCATCTTGGTTTATGGAATTGCATCCATGAAGAATGATAACGTCTGTGTAGATCAGGCCTGCGCAAAATATGGCCAGTGGACCCCATACGACCCCCAAGATTACTCAGGGTCGAATTCGAGGGTTTTTTCTTAATACTAAATATTTGTGTTCGTTAGAACAAATTTGGCGACTAAACGAGTATGAAAGATTTAGTTTTATCGAAGCATGACTTTATCCTGCTAGAATTTGTTTTGTTTTTATTACAACTTCCGTCATTTAGAATGCATTTAGTGAATTTGCTTCAGTCAGTGAACCAGTCAGTTGATCGCCCGTACATGTGATACACGATTGGAAGTT
>CAHIKZ030000152.1:1830000-1845000 GCA_903632075.3 Acanthosepion pharaonis
GTCTGAGCCCTTTTATCGAAACAGCGATAGAGCAGTAAGAGGAATTACAGGGTAGAAAATAATTTGTCACCCACAATGACGTGAGGAGGCTTTTAGATTTTGTTGAACCTGGAAAGTAAGCAGTGGGCGGCTCCTGTGCAAATATGTCAACAGTACTCCATTTTAGGCCTGATCTGTATCTTGTAAAGGTAAAGTAAGTAGAGTTAGGTATTTGCTGGAGCGGTACACGGAAACTACCGTTTTCCCTGTATCGTTAGCGATAGATAGTATATACGAGTTCCACTTGAGGCCTGGTTTGAGTGTGAGGCACAATAGAGGCTCAAGGTACGAGTCCTCCCTGAGGGAACATTAATTCATCGTGACTGGTGGTAGTTCGGGGTCCGATCGGCGGTGATGGAATATAATTAGTTTGGTTTTTGAGGTATTGAATGTAACCAGTCAGTTCCCTCCCCACTGAGATCGGATGAGAGATCAGCTGGTCGTCACGTGTTTTGGAGGGGCGCCCATATATCTTTGTATCATCAGCATAGATATCCACAAATGATTTGTGTATACTCATAAGCATATATGTGAATTAGAAACAGAGTTGGTTTAAGAAATGACCTCTGAAGGAATGATTGTATTTTATATTACGAACTAACTAGGTACCCCGTCAGGACTTCCTCATGTTTCCCTATAGGGGTTTCGTTTGTGTATATATTAGGAGACACAGGGCGCTGTTCTGCTGTTCCCATATGACTCGGAGGAAATATGTCTCGTTTATTATCTAATCTGATCTTTTACGTGACACAGCTGTTGTTCAATGCCAAGGATCTAGTCTGTTAGATTCTGCCTTTGACCAGATCCAACACTCTGTTGTCGATGCCTTCATTTACCTGTCAGGAGTGGCTTTCGGCTTCTATGCCAAAAACTTTCGTCCAGGACCACTTACGGTTTCTAGTTCAGAATTGTCCTTTTCCTTGACTGATTGATAAACACGACGGGAGAGCCCAGTTTATCCTGCAATTTACCTGTGGCTGGAGAGGAAATATGGAATCATATCTTCCCCAAGTGTATTTGCGCTTAATGGAAATAAAACAGACTTGACTGGAATTTGAACACGGCTCTTCGCTTGCGCATTTCGAACAGCTGACATTACACCCCGCCCACGCAACCATTTTATATCAGTCTCTGTTGTTATATTCATAATCGAAAAAAAAAACAAAAAAAAAACTGAACGTTTACATTAACTTTGATCCCAGTGACTCAATGCATATTCAAAACGGCCTCTTTAAAAAATGGTAACCAACAGAAATATGGTTCTACAGAAGGATGCTGAGAATACCATGAACCGAACATATGAGCAACGACGAGGTTTTAGAGAAAATGGAATCAAAAAAAGACACTTCTATTTAACATCAGAAAGAGACAGTTTCTAGGAAAGATCATGAGGACTTGGAAAATTTGACACTTACAAGATATATTGAAGTGAGACAGAGGAAAGAGACAAATAAAATTTCTAGGGCACTTCATTAGGAAATATTTTGATTAGTTTCTTCTTTTTTTCTTTAGCGGCATATCAACAACTCTATGGGTTATTTAATGCCGAATTCTAAATATTTTGTTCGCATGTTTTTTTTTAGATTTAGATAATAATGGTTATAGTGATACAAATCTTACTAATTAATCCATAGCTAGGGGAGAAGACGTGGATTCATAGATTTCTGAAAGGTATTTGCGTATAAGTCTATCTAACGAAACCAACGTGAACTTGAACTGGACTTTCCGATTTACCATACTGAGCAATTACCAATTACACCATCCACGGACCCAAGCTTACAACAGCTGGTACTCTTAAACATAATGAGGAAAGAGGTTTTGGAAAATGTGATACTCAGAGGACCGTTTGGATACAAGAGGGACGGAGGAATTATTTGAGATCATAATGATCTTAGTGATGCAAGTCCTACTAATTAATCCATAACTGGGGGAGAAGAGGTCGATTCATGGTATTTGCGCAAAAGTGAATATAACAAAGCTAACGGGAATCAGAACTCGGCTCTCCGATTAACAATTCTGAACGATTATCCATACACCACCCGCACATTCATGCTTATAGCACCTGAACATAATGAGAAGCGAGTTTTTTGAAAATCTGATACTGACACGACGGGTTGAAGGCAGAAGGGACATAGGAAAACAAATACTTAGCGAGCTTGAGTAAATGGATAGCGGAACAAGGTTTAAGAGAAAATACAAAATTTATTAACGGCTATAAAGGATAGGAAGTTGTGGTGTGCCATGATGCTGAAGAGTCAGATCACAAAGAAGATTGTAGTTTGGTCTCTGCAAAAGAAAATATTTGTGCTGTACTGTTTTACATGTGCTGTTTTGGAATACTGTGAGCATGTTGTAAAGTTTCCTTTCTTATGTAATATTTTGTTTCATTTTTCTTACTTTTTCAGAGACGCTTTTATTGTTCCTTTGATTAACTGCTTTACGAGTTTGTATGCAGGATTTGCCACGTTCTCTGTCCTGGGATTCATGGCTCACAAAAAAGGTGTTAGCGTAGACAAAGTTGTCGCTGGTGGTACGTCCTATTTTTTTTGTATTTCATTATTCCTTCTCTGTCAATATATTTAAGATGAGGTATTGTAATTATTTACATTGTTCGAACTGTTGTTCTCATCTTGTAATAAAAAAATGGTTACTGAGACATTAAGTTTATAAGTCCACAAAATTCATACACTGATGTCCTCAAGGGCACATGACACATGGACCAATGAATAAAAGCGTTGGTTCGATCAAGTGACTTGAACAAACAGTTGTGTGTTTAATTCCTGGCTATTATCGTGAACAAAACCTTGGAGGATTGAGTTAAAGTTGTGTTAAAGGGAGATAACTGAGCCCGTGGAAAAAGAGGAATCTATCCCGGTGGACGAAATAAATGGTTCAGTTACCTGGAGATGACAATAAAGATGAGGACAACAGTCTGAACAATGTAAATAATAAATATAATCTGGCAAAAATCACCAGTGTCATTAGTGGCTTTTCCGGGTTCTTACAATTCTTATAATTCAATAGCCTTTCTCTGCGACGACCCAAACGATATTTATCAATTTGTGTGCCAGCTGTCAGCTACAACTCTTCTCATAACGGAACGCTATACTAACCCACGACGATGAAAAAACTCCTCGACTGAAAAAAAAAAAAAAACAAACAAAAAAAACACTCTTCATCTTTCCGTTGGGTGGAGGAAAACCATAACTCTTGTAACGAAATACACTTGCATCACTGTATTCCCTAGTCTATCAATATTATAATTATTACACGTTATTCTGGGAAAACAATCAGCGACAGCAAAGCACAGTGTGATGACTTGTTAAGATCTATCGTACTTTCAGACGGCTTCCTTGTTCGTGCTAAGTTCTATTTTCATATATAATTCCTTTTCTTATGTACATAAGAGTGCACTGTTTCTAAATACCTTTGAAGGAGCTTCTTAATACATATAAAAATAGATATTCCTTTTCTTATGTACATAAAATGCGCTATTTTAAATATCTTTGACAGGACTTTTTAATACATATAAAAATAGTATTATTTGACTATTTACACATTAACTGAATGGATTAATAAATAAAAAGAATTAAATTATTTCCAACTGACGGCACTCTGACGCAAACCTTCTATTTACAAAAATTGAAATTTACAAAGTTACAAGGTAAGTGGCATGGCGAGTCCTTGCCGTGGGGGAAGTCGCAGAACTAAGGAGTGTAGTTCGTCAGAGCACTTTCTGTGAAAGTAGCGATACAGCAGCAAGAAACTTACCAAATCCTGCCTGTAAAAGAGAGGTTGGAAGGTGGAAAATTAATCGTCACCCACAAGGATTCGAAGACGCTTTTGGACCCTATCGAGGCTGGAAAGTTTTGTCTATGCAACTCTCAACTAAATATGACAACAGTATCCCATTCTTGGCATGATCTAGCTCTTGTAAAGGCAGTGGATAGCACGTGGAGTCAGGTAATTAATAGAGCGGTACTGTGAACCGATTATTTTACCTGTACCTTTAGCGATTGGCTCATATGTAAGAGTTCCACTTGAGGTCAGGTATGAATTTAAGACCAAATAGCCGCTCAGTACTGTACCTCTCCGAGGGGACACCCGTTCATCTTTTATCTTCTCTGTCTTTCTCTGTGTACAGATACCCATATTTATCGTTTTGCAAGAGACTAAGTGCAAATGCTAAATCTTCTTGCAAGTGGTGTTTGCAACTTCCTGCTACCGGAAAAAAATAACCCGCTTCGTAATATTATTTGCGGCTGTGTGTCATTGGAAATTGCTTGGCGTGCCACATGTGGCATGCGTGCCGTTGGTTGCCGACCACTGGTCTATTGCTTCGTCAATATATGTGATTAATGTTCATGTGATTCATTGTTGCCAGTATCAAAGCACCCACCGACATGTCACATCTGAAATGACCAAAAATTCTCTTAAGTAACTGTTGTGGATTCCGGGATGAAATCCGTTCTCAAATGAATGACAAACGCAGGAATGAAATATAGCAAATAAATGTATTGACGTAATAATACAATTGGTAATACGGTTAGTAGATCCAGAAATGCGGTTAGCAGCAATAATAATATATATATACAGTCTGGGAAATTCAGTATCGAAGTAGGACTTCCTTCTGAGTCTACGTGCTCGCAACTGTGACTCCTACAATGCGGTTACCTTACACTCATACTCTCTCACTGTTCACTGTATCAATCTATCAGTGTATCTCCATTACTCACTCTTCTGACTCCCGGGTATTCACCGGCAGCAGTACAAGTACACACTGGGCGAGTCTACTTGTATGAAAAAGTGGTGGACCCCATAACAGTAACCCTGGATCAAGCCCCACGAAGGTCTATAATATGAACCTGCATTGCAGTTCAGACAACTCAAACAATTTCTGTTTTAATACTCTGACTTAAGGCAGTGTTTACTCGTTCCCCATACGAGGACGAGATGTGACACAAGGTCTTTTCAAAGTGGGGACCCGAACGCGTGCACCCGGGCATTGGAAATTGCTTGGCGTGCTACGTGTGGAACGCGTGTCGTAGTTGACCAACCTATGCCATACATGATACACGCTTGCGCGATCAGTCTCTTTCGATGCGTAACTGACTAGGTAGAAGATCAACATTTCTTTCTGCGATAGACTGGTTGTCAACCAGGGTTTATTGAATCCAGTCTGTCCTGCTATTCATAACATATCTGGAGAGGAATAGAAATAGAATCATACTTTTCCCAAGGTTATTTACCCGTATGTGATTGTAATGTGCCCGACTGAATTCGACCTCGGCTCTCCGATTTCTATAAGGATTTTATTTATAATTCGACATTATTTATCGTCAGGGTATGATAATATGACGATAAACTGCATCCGCGTCCTGGGTAAGACTACGTCCAACAGCAAGGCCTCTGATCAGGAGGTTTGGAGGAGTGTGGAACCACCTCTTAATTGCTGGTGTTCCCAGGCCCACCCTGACCCTGGGTAATAGCACCTGTTAGGGTCCCAGCTATGGGCAAATAGTTATGCAACAACTTTTTACAAGACACGTCCCAAATAGCGGTTAGAAAAGATAGGTAAGTTTGACTTATTGGGGAAGGATGTTAGACTAACACAGAACTGACTAGAGTGAAGGTCGTGATTGAGACCATCAAGAAAGGAAAACATAGTTGTGCTGATCACCTCTCTCTTCTCAGATACGACATGTCGACTATTAGAGCGACAGAGTAGACACCAAGGGTGTGGGAAAGAATCAGAGCGCGGACAATGACAAGATAGCACGTGGATCTGACTCGATACCCCGTCCCAGCATGGCCTAATATAGCAAGAGTTAAGAAGTGGTTGAGGTCAACCAGAATGAGAATTCCCTGGATTTGGATCTTTAGTCTGGCACAAGGGCAACATTACAGGCATTTGGGAACACATCATCAGTCTTTTCTAGCCGTGGATCATCAGGGGCTTTCCGGCTTCCTACATTTCTTTTTATGTGTCGTGTCCTTTCAGGACGTAGGCGATCATGGCTCTCCACTTCCTCCTATCCATTGCAGCTCACAGCAAGTTCCTTCCCTCTTCTACCTCCTCTAGGCAATGCTCTGTCATTCACTTGCTTAAGCCCGTTATTGTATTCCCTTGACTCTCTTTCCCTCTATTCGACAGTATCAGATTCTCCAAGCCTTCCTTCCTTATTACATGTCCCAGAGACTTCAACTGCCTCTTTCTAAGGTTAAGTACAAACCTCCTCCTTGTTTGCATCCTCTCTAAGAAATCATAGTTGCTCACACGCTCGGTTCATTATATCCTCAGCATCCTTCTTTAGAAACGCATCTCCGTCGCCTCGAGTCTCTTCTTCATATGCATGTCTTCCCTGGGGAGAAATACAAATGTGGATGTATGTCTATGGTTTGTTGGTTATACAACAGCATTTAACAAGGCACGTCCCAAATAACAGTTAGAAAAGATAGGTAAGTTTGACTCATTGGGGAAAGAAATTAGAATAACACAGAACTAACTAGAGTGAAGGTCATAAGGTATTCTACGGTGTTATTCTTTTACTCTATACCATGATTTGATTTCATCGTTGATTAGTTCTTAATCACATTAATTTATTTGTGTTTCATTAATTATTTTTTGTTCATTTATTTTTTTTTTCATGTGTTGGTATCGTTGAGCAATAGCTTAATTTTATCATTGTGCTGTTATTCATGGTAAAGATTCTACGTCCCTTGTTTGAGTAGTTAATGTACATATCCTCAATTCACTGTTAGATTCCTTCGTACATTTAAGTGTCTCTGCGGTAAAGTTCTATCATTGTTGGCTTCTCGTGTGGAAGTGATTATTCCTTGAATAAAGATTTAGGTGAATTACGTGTCGTTTTGTGTACGATTTTAAACGAATCTCTCAACTAGATCTCACTTATGAATCCTTGTAGCGAATTTTAAGCCAAAGCTCTAAGGGCTTCCAATGTGGCCTTGAATAGCTTCATATCCGATAGATTCTCTATTATACCCGTGCTTCTAATATATATCTATTTACTGCGTTCTTGGTAAGACGATAAACAACATCCGCGTCCTGGGTAAGAGGATAAACTACGTCCAACAGCAAGGCATCTGATTAGAAGATTTTGAGGAGCGTGGAACCACCTCTTAATTGCTGGTGTTCCCAGTTCCACCCTGACACGGGGTGGTAGCACCTGTTAGGATTCCAGCTATGGGCAAATAGTTAACCCCGAGACTGAGGTAAAAAGCATTATAAAAGCCTAAAAATAGGTTTTAATACCAGAGATACTTTGTAAAAGAATTGTTACCAGAAGTAAATTTTTGAAAAAAATATTACCAGCAATACGTTTTTGAAAAAAAATATTACCAGCAATACATGTTTTAAAATAATATTACCAGCTATACATTTTTGAGGAAAAATATTACCAGAAATAGATTTTTGACAAAAAATATTACCAGGAAAAAAATGTTGTCGGCATTAAATAACCCAATGAGGTTGATATGCCGTAAAACACAACAAACCAAACCAAACCAAACCAAATATCTATTTGCTATAACTACATAGTGTGTTGAGGTTTTGTGATAGTTTGTTGATTTGGTTGTAGCTTATTTGTTTTATCGTCTGTTGTAAATAAGCCATTTTTGATTTTGTTTCTACCTTCTTTTTGAGGAAATGGAGTTCAGTATTTCCAGCTTTTTAAAAATTAATCTTTCCATATCTTGTAGTTCCTAAGGAGATAATTTTAAAAATATCACATACGTAAGTCGGAAATATGTGATTGAGGGATCTTCATATTGTATGTGAGCATCGTGAGATGAATTTACCTACGATGTTTTCAATAAGAATTTTCTTTGTTTTCTATGACTTGGTCGATATCGAAAGTTATTTTTTTATTTATTTTATTGCTTGGTAATTTTCCTTTCAACAGTATGGCATAGGGGTATAAAAAAATTATATATCAAGAAGAATTTTAGGGGAAAGAAGTATGAGAAAGTGAAATGTTTTCGTGTGATACGTTTCGACCTTTGGGACTTCATCGGATTAAGATTATGGTTACTTTGATGCGACTACAGGTGCACACAAACGAATATCACAACCACAATCGAAAAGAATTTAGCGGAGGGTACTCTAGAAAAATATCACGGTGGAATAGGCTTTTTAAGTTATTTTAAACGTATTGACATTTTTATCTTCCATTTATCACCCTAATATATATATATATATTGATGCATGTTTCCTTAAATAATATAAACAAGTTTTGTCTATTTATTTTAAGTAAGTTCCTTTCATATTGTCTGATAAGATTAATAACATTATCATTGAAAGACGAAAGGAAATCACCATATTGATACATGTTTAAATCCAATCTAAGCTTTTGGCTTACATAAGCCATTATCAGAGATGACAATTACTTTTCAATATATCAACCAATACACGGACGAAACAATTATGATAGTCTGTTTTTGTTGCATGAAAAGTTTCAAAGCTAACTCGTGTATACGAGACGTGGAAGCGAAAATCGCGTCGCAGCTCGTGACATCACACATGACGACGCGAGAGTGAAAACGAGAAGTATTAAGTATGGGAAGCTGTTGGTATAAACCAATGGCTTCTGTTATATATATATATATATATATATATATATATATACCCTTGTGCAAATTAATTAAAACAACACGAATATTTCCGTTATTATTTACTTTTTTTTCGTATTTTTCCAATGAAACATGACCCACTGCACATGTTAGTACTTCGTATGTCCATTCCACGAAGTCGTTCCTTGCAGATTGATCACAGATTTTTAATTGGATTTAAATCAGGAGAGTTTACGGGCCAATCTATAACTTTGATTTGCTCACTGGTAAGGCTTGCTAGTGTTTTCGTGCAGACTTAAGACTTAAACTTTTCCTATGTTTCCTTGCAGTAACGTCCATCATAAACAACTAATCGACAGTCGAGACAATAGTGTCTGGGCGTGATAAAAATGCGCTGCAATCGTACACACCGTAAATAGATCCATATTACTACACACCATTGCAAATGACCTAATGCGAGGAAAAAATAGAAATCGATTACACCCTGTCATTCACTGACCGAATGGTGAATAAAGGAAAATAAAGCAGTTTTTACAATTTATTTGCATAAGTGTGTTATATTATATAAATATAACATTATATAAATATAACATTATAAAATTAAATATATTACTTCAAACGTTATTTTAGTGGATATTACGCCTAGCAGCCTGCGCAGTCAAATAACTTAATAAAGAAAATGAGCTCTCCAGCAGGCTTTGAGCCAGCGACCTCTTCGTAGGAGAAATCACTGTTGAACCCGGTGGCCACAGAGAGCGTTTTTATTTTTGTGTGCAGTAGTGCTGGTAGGCGTCATACGCACTTAAAATAACAAAAAACAAAGGATAGAAAAAAGGGGACGTCTATTTCAAACACGGTATTCATTAAAAATAACGTTTCAAATAATAAAAAAAACGCCAGAGGCAAAATAAATACATTAATTCTTTACAAATTGCTTCGTTTACGTTTCGGATACAAAACTGAATATATACGAGCTTTCGTGACTAAATGAATAAGCAAGGGTAAATAAAAATTTGCCGGACTGTGAGGCTGTCTGTGTAAAGATTGCCAAATAAACGGTGTTTTTTTTTTCCTACAAAGCGAAAAGCAACTCAGCAGGAGGGCAAAGTTTCTCTTGTTTTCTCGTAGGCCGATAGACAAACTGTTTAAAAATCAAATTCGGTATTTCAAATACGGTTAACCACTAAAAATAACGTTTGCATTAATGAAAATGTCAGATAAATAATACATCTATTAATTCTTTAAAAATTTGTATTTATATATAGGTATATGATAGGTGTAACCGTATTTATTATCATTTGTTTTTTTGTTTTTCTCTCATTTCAGGGCCAGGCCTTGCATTCATTGTGTACCCGGAAGGCATATCAAGAATGCCCTTGCCGCCTGTTTGGTCTGCTTTATTCTTTCTGATGATGCTCACATTGGGTTTGAGTACAATGGTATGAGACACTGACTGACGCTACTTTTTATTGTAGCTAGTATATCCTCAACCTTCCATACCATCTCTCAAATACGAGAATTTATTCTCTATTTCCCCGTTCTCGCTTTCTCACCCCTCCTATTTTTTTATCCCTTGATTTTTACTTATTTTAATCTCACATTATTAGATAGATAGATAGATAGATAGATAGATAGATTGCTGAAAAGCCCTGCTTCGACAAACGTGTCCTAGAAATTAGTATGTATGTGAATTTTGACTGTCTTTTTCCAGATGGGTGGGGTGGGCGTGTTCCAGGTCACATCCAGGTCGGTCTGATGATGTAGAGACTACGGAAATTTTAAGTTATAAATATTTTACATTTTTTTAACTTTCCTCCTTTTACTCTCGTTAAAAGTTTTCATCAACATTATTACCGCTCCTTATTTGTTCTTCATGCCATTTTAAATTTGGGACCATAATTCCCAATATTTTTGTAAATAAAAACATTAAAAATAATTTTAATTGACTTGTAGGAAAACAAGAAAAAATAATTAATGACTTTATTAACTTGAAATCTTTCCGTGAACTTTAACCAAATATTTGAAAGAACAAAATACATCTTACGCCAAAAAAGAAAAATGTCGACCTGGGGTTTTTATGGAAAATACCGAATGAGAGAGCCAGTAATAATACTAACACTAATACTAATAATACTACTACTACTAATAATAAGCGAATATCATCTATGCGAAACGAGTAAAGCAGAAAGCAAAACAACAAATGAAAGTACAACAAAACTGGGAGGACAAGGCGTTGCATAGCAAATACATAAAAAGAACGAAAAAAGCTGATGTGGACCCACAGAAAACACATCAGTGGTTGAGGAGCCCCGGGTTGAAAGCTGAGACAGCTTAGGACCAAAACCTCGCAACCCGATCCTATCACTGTCACATAAGCAAGGATGAAACTAAAATGCAGGATCTACGACAAATATGATGAAACAATTGACCATATTTTCTCAGGCTGTCCAGAACTGGCAAACAATGAATATACCGAGAGACATAACAAATAGCAAGATATTTACAATGGAATATATGCAAGAAGCACAAAATCGAAACCACTGAGAGATGTTATGATCATCAACCAAACACAGTTACCCAAAATAACGATGTAACTATCCTCCGGGACATGCCAATTCAAGCTGACAGGGAAATAAAAGCAAAGAAACCTGATATTATCATAAAAGACAAGAAATTCAGGAAGAGAAAATGAATGCAAAATTTTACTAACAGCGTCTCAGGTAACATCAACATACAAGTTGCCTAGAAAATCATCCTACTAGGAACATCCCATATACTAAGAAAATTGCTATCAATTAGATGACAATTCTCCCATAGGGCCTAAGGACCATAGTATGGACCCGGCTCTACAGGATACAAAGCAGGAAACATAACACACAAACGACGACGACAAGAAGAAGAAGAAGAAAGAAGAAGAAGAAGAAGAAGAAGAAGAAGAAGAAGAAGAAGAAATTAGACATGACAGGCAAAGATAATACATTCATTGGCATGTCTATTCGAACAATGGTATTGAAGTCCCGGATACATGATAAAAACACCATCCGAGTGATGTCATACATGATGGGATGATTATACTATGGAATTTCTCAATCCTCACAGACAGGACAATTAATGCCAATAGACCAAAGACATAAAAGATTTCAAAAAAGGAACCTGCCAACTAATTGAATGACATGCCCACAGGTTTCCAATGTTTATAAAAATGAATGCCAAAACCTGTCAAATTATAAGCACCTCCAAAACGAAGTAACAGATATGTGTATACTTAAAACGACAATTATCCCTGTTGTGATGAGGCCATTACGTATGATAAAGAAAGGGGCTGAAAATCATGTGTGTAAAACTCCTGGTCACATCAGCGGCTCAGAGCTACGAAAGATTATTTTGCGTGGAACTGCACGTATCATCCACAAAAAGACTCTCCATCTAAACGAAACGTCCCAAACTCTCCATCAGTGCCTTATTTACTCACAGACGCCAATTTTGTAATTAGGCACTTAAAATTTGTCTCTGGCAACATCGTAACACACACATTATTATTTTATTTCCTTTGAGTTTTGGGGTGTACTCATTTCTTTCCGGATCCCGCCCATAGACTTAAGGTCAGAAATGGCATCATGACATTTTTCACTGAGCAATTTTAAAAAAAATACCCACACGTATTTTACATAGATAAAGCACTTCATAAGATGTGGGTTGTACTCGTGAGAAAATTTTTTTGTATTTCTTTAAGGAATGGGATTCCAGGAATCCCTTCAATGTGTCTTTTGAGATCTTTGAATCCGCGGGTTCCAACTACAACAGGGATTATTGATGTTCCCATGTGCCACATTTTTGAGATTTCGATTATTATTATTATTATTAATAATGATAATAAATAATAATAATAATAATAATATAATAATAATAATAATAATAAAATGAGTTCTTATTTCTTATCTCAAAGTATGGAAAGTAAGAAATTATTACATTTATTATTATTATTATTAGCTATACAGATACAAGACTACCTATATATACTTTGTTGATATATTTAGAAATCCTGTCTAAATAAAATATATATATATATATATATATATATATATATATATATATATATATATATATATATATATATATATGTTAGCAAATGTAAATGGATATAGATCGGACAATTTGTTTAAAATGAATGAAATGTCGACGTCTGACCATTTTAAAAATTTTCAGTTATTTGTTTTAGATAAGACTTGTTTTTATGTCCATCGTCATTGTCAAATTGAACTGAATTGTATTTTAATGAATATTGTCCTGAAGAAGGTTTATTAAACCGAAACGTCAGACGTCGACATTTCATTCATTTTAAACAACATAATTGCATTTAAGGATTTTTGTTTGTTTTTTCCAATTTTTTTTCTTATATATATATATATATATATATATATATATATATATATATATTCAAACAGTTAAATAAGTGTTAAATATAACAGACAACGAATGTCTATTATGTTTGATCATGAGCCTTCTAGACTTCGTACTGTTGTTTTAATTTCGGGAGTAAATAAAGACAAAAATTGTCCAACAGCATAATAAAAAATATCCAAATGTTGAACAAGTGTCTTTATTTTCTCCCGAAATTAAGGCAACCATACGATGTTTAGAACGGCTCTTGATCAAATATAATAAGCATTCGTTGTCTGTTACATTTAACAATATATGTTTGAATAATGATCTACTGCCCCAATACATTATATAAATGTATTCTTTTTCTTATTCCAACAATGGAAATATATTGTAAGAGCCTGGACGCAAATTTACCGTGTCTGATCTAGCGATCAAAGCAATTTCTAGACATTTTCGTCTTAGTAGATTATTTTCTCTTTTAATCAAAGTAGCATTTCCTATGTCAAAAGTTATTCGTAGATTTTCTGTTGTCACAATGTGGGATGGTCAGGGACAAAGGTGGTGGAGAGAAAAAGAAAAAGAATACAAATGAATCTGGCTAGATTAAAAAAAAAATATTCCTTCAAAAATTTTAAACCTACCAGCGTCTCTCGTTCCGTGCGTAAAGTTTAGAAGCCACAACATCAACAAAGACAACTCGAGTTAAATCCTAATGGATGAATCGCGACACAAAACTTTTTTCCATTTGTCATAATATTTTTCTAAATACTGTTGATATATAGAATTATACAAAATTACAAATCGTTATATATATATATATATATATATATATATATATATATATATATATATATATATATATATATATTTTATATGTTATTTTTATAGATACAAGTATTTAAGTAAATACGCTATTTATAATAAACACTATAAACTACAATTATGGGGCCTGAATGTCCGAGAAATTTCATAGACGCTTCTTCTGTAGCTTAATAGTATAATACGTCAGGTCAAATGGTGGTTCCGTGTAGGATACAGGTTCGATTACTGTCGGAGGACGCATATTTTCTATGAAATTTTTCGGAAATTCAGGCCGGCAAATATCGTTACTACTATGTATTATAAACAGAGCACTTACTTAAATATTTGTATCTATAAAAATAAGATATAAAAACAGAAAATATATTGTCGGACTTAGTACATTTTTTTTTTTTTATATTTTTTATATATATATATATATATATATATATATATATATATATATATATATGGATTAAAATGCAGGATAGAAATCACTCTTTTGAGGTGATAGCCAGTCTTGGAAAATATTAACTGAATGAAAAAAAAAACTCAAACAGCCTGAAGTATGATGAACCCTGTCAGCCTAGCATATATTTCTTTTTTCTTTTCTTTTGATTTTGTACAGTGGTGTTTACCCTTTAAAATGCCCAAGAGCCATTTTCGGTAAACAGAGAGTAAGCGGTACAGTTTATGGGCGTATATGGGAAATATTACGGTGGACATTAGACTTGAATGGGAAAACATCCTTTTGGGAGTCGGTTCCATAAAACAGCGGTTCGTGGGAACTTAAATCTTACGAATGGAATACGAAGATAATGAGGGTGATCATCTACAACGGGCGTGGCATGGCGTGTCTTAGCAGTGAAGATTAGAACTGGCGGAAGTATAGAATGTAGTTCATCTGACTGCATAGAGATAGCGATAGAGTAGCGAGAGGCTTGTGACGTTGTGAGAAAGGGGTGTAAAATAATTCATCACCCAAAAGGACTCGGAGACGCTTTTGGGATGCATCGAAACTGGAAAGCGAAGGCTGGGCAACTCTTTTCTATACACATTAGCAGTACTTCATTTTGGGCCTGATCCGGATTTTCTAAAGGTACTGGATAACATGAGTAGTCAGGTACTTGCTAGTGCGATACAAGGAACCAACCTTTTTTCCACCATCTTTAGAGTTGTGTCGTATATACG
>CAHIKZ030000152.1:1850000-1885000 GCA_903632075.3 Acanthosepion pharaonis
AGGATTAAGAGCTTGCAAAGTTTACACAAAAATGATATGGGAACTTTTTCGGCAAATATCATTTTGGCTTTAAATATTTAATATTTATGAGGATAATATACGAATATCTTTCCTTAGATGTTTATAAATTGTAGATTGTTCAATTATTAACATTAACAACGAACTATTTTAAATTACAAAACTGTACTTTGATTAAACGAAAATTACTTACAATATAATACATATTACTTATAATAAATTCCTTCTTGCTGTCAGTTTTCACAGTACAAGTACAACAGTTAATTAGATAAGTAACGAACAAAATATTTGCAATTTTTTTAAATTTAAAAATAAGTGATCAACAAGATGGGTTTGGTTCAGTCATTGAATTAACTAGTTTAACTGAACAGCCAATTTTCAAAGAATAGATATTTGCTCTTGGCAGCCATCTTGTTCTTCTTTTATGCCGCGTGTCCTTTAAGCACATTGGCATTTCCACATCTTCCTGTCCATTAAAGTTTTGTCTTTTGGTGATTTCTCCCAAACCCTGTTCCGCCGTCCATTTGTTCAAGCCTATCAGGAATATTACGCGTTGCTTTCCACTGTTCCTCTTCCCTTCAATCCGTCCTGTGAGTATCAGATTTTCCAAGCCCTCCTTCCTCACTATGTGCCCCATAAATTCCAACTGTCTTTTCCTGATGTTAAACACAAATTTCCTTTTTGTTTCCATTTTCTCCAAAACCTCGCCGCTGCTCACATATTCGGTCTGTGGTATCCTCAGCATCCTTCTGTAGAACCACATTTCTGTTCTTTCAAGTTTTCTCTTCATTTTTGAGGAGATTGTCCAGCATTCACTGTCATACTGGATGACAGTGTTCTTCTTTTCTTCTTCAGGGCCTAGGCAATCATAAGCCTCCACATCTTCCTATCCCTTATAGCTTTTAATAAGTTTTGTCTTTTTGTTATTTCTTCCAAACCCTGTTTTGCTATCCATTTGCTCATCTGCCATATTAAGTGTGGCTTAATTTTGTGGGTTCGAGGTCTATGGGTTTCTTTCGGTTCCTGCCATTCCTGTTAGGAGGGAAGAATTAGAAAATTCTACTTTTTTCTTTTTCTTTTTTTTACCGCGTGTGGGTAGTAGAAAATAAGGAATTAATAAAATAAATGAACACAAAATTAACAATTTTTAAATTAAAATCTACATGCCTCCCAATGTGCCCTTACAACTACATGGGTTACGGAACACGTGATGTGATATGTTATACGTAGTCCTGGGTATGACGATAAACTACACCTGGCAGCAAGACCTCTGATCAATAGATTGGCGGTTCTGAGGAGCATGGAACCAACTCTTAATTGATGCCATTCCCAGGTCGACTCTAACCCGGGGTGATAGCACTTTTTAGGGTCCTAGCTAAACCCCCAAAACAAAAGCAAAACCCTATGAAAATATAAAAATACATTTATATAGTTAAATGACGAATTATATCTTTTTAGAGTAGAATGGTCAATGGTAATTGACGGCATAAATTGTATTCAAATATATATATATATTTCAGCATTAAATAACCCATATAGTGAAAACAAATCAAGGCGAAATAATTCGTTCATGCTATTAATCCATATAATATCCTCCAATTTCTTAAAGAAATCAAACTGTATTCCAAAATATAACTTCAACAAAACTACAACATAAAACATACATATCACCGCCTCTAGTAATTATGTTCACACAAATATGTATATGCACAAAAGCTGTATCATCTACCCTGTACTCAGCTGTGAAAGCAGAATAACATATACCTTATTACTTCAAAGCACCCAAGAGAAGTAAATTTCAGCATTAAATGACCCGTATGTCGTTAAACAGACAAAACAAACGAACGTGACATACGTATGTATATGTCGGTATGTGCGTGTTGGTACATGTGTTTGTCGGGAGTTCTTTTCATATTGGCGTTAGTATGCATATATTTTATATGGATATACGAGAAAAGATCAACAATCCCTCCGGCTTTCTTCAGATGTTTGTCCTTCCGGTTTGGTTTGTTTTCTTTTACGGCATATCAACACCTCAATGGGTTATTTAATGCCGACAAGATTTTTATGACTGGTAATATTTTTTCCCCAAAAATGTATTGCTGGTAATTATTTTTTCTTCGGAATTCATTGCTGGTAATAACCTTTTACAAAATTATATTGCTGGTATTAAAACCTATTTTTGCCCTGCACAATACTTTGACCCCATTTTGGGGGTTAACTATTTGCCTATATCTGGGACCCTAACAAGTGCTACCACCCCGGATCAATTGAGAAGTGGTTCCACGCTCCTCAAAACCACCTGATCAGAGGACTTGCTGTTGGGTGTAGTTTATCGTCATATCCAGGACACGGATATAGCTTATCGTCTTACCCAGAACGTAACTAATTTCGAGCTAAACACGTAGACATGAACAGTTTAAGATAATAGTGATCGGAAAAGTATCCTGCTGGAAGTAGGTTTCTCAAAATAGCGATTAGTAGGAAGACGCTTTTCGAGTGGAACTTAATCTTACTGATGGAATACGAAGAGAATCAGGGTGGTTCGCCTTTGTAGAACCGACTCCCAAGCGGATGCTCTCTCGACCACTACAATTTTAACCTGTTCATGTCGAGGGCTAACCGTTATCTTTTCCACATTTTCTCATAAACTGTGACTCTTACATCTTTCTTTTACCAATTACGTCACAAACTTCTTCAGTAATCGTCTACCTTGAGTGGCTCTTGGACCTTATATAGGGTGGGAATTGGTAAAAATACTCGGCCCAAGAGCTACTCAAGATAGAGGGTTACTGAATGAGGAATGTTATATGAAATGAATATTTGAGGAGACGCTCCGTTTATTTAATTAAAAAATTTATTTTCGTCATCCGTCCTGAATGTTCGAGGTATCTTATTAAAGAAAAATATGCGCCTCCGGTAGGATTCGACCCTGTGTTCCTCTAAGTGAAACCGCCATTAGATCTGACGTGCTCTCATATCTCAGCTACAGAGTTCGTCGATGACCAAGCAAAGGTGAAAAGTGCCTTTAAACACAGATTTTTTTCTTTGGCTATCGAATTAGACATATTTTCTCAGTTACGTACCCTAAAACAAACACTGTCCTGGGTATGACGATAAACTACATCTGCGTCCTGAGTATGACGATAAACTACATTTGCATCCAAGGTAAAACGATAAACTACATCTGCGTCTTGGGTATGACGATAAACTACATCTGCGTCCTGGATATGACGCGATAAACTACATCTGCGTCTTGGCTAAGGCGATAAACTACATCCGAGTCCTGGACACGACGATAAACTACGTCCAACAGCAAAGCCTCTGATCTTAATTGATGGTGTTCCCAGTTCCACCCTGATCCGGGGTGGCAGCACTTGTTAGGGTCCAAGTTATGGGTAAATAGTTAACACCAATCTAGTGTCAAAACACTATGAAAGTGTAAAAATAGGTTTTAATACCAGAAATACTTTGTAAAAAATTATTACCAGCAATAAATTTTTGAAGAAAAATTATTACCAGCAATATATTATTACCAGCAATACTTAAAAAAAAAATAACCAGCTATACATTTAAAAAAAATATTACCAGCAATAAAAATCTTGTCGGCATTAAATAACCCATTGAGGTTGATATGCCGTAAACCAAACCAAACCAAAGCAAAGCAAACCAAACGGTAACATAACAATTTGTAAAGAATGGGAGATGAATTTATTTATTAACACATAATTTTTTTCTAATAAGACTTGTCGAACATTTAGGCTGGCAGACGAAAATAATTTAATATGCAGTTTAATAAATAAACGGAGGTTTTATTCAAATACGAGTAGCCACTAAAAATAGCATTTAAGTAATAAAAATCTGTCGGATTAATAAATAAAAAATCCATCACATTTCTTTACGCACATACACACACACACACACACACACACACATATATATATATATATATATATATATATATATATATATATTTATACGTGTTCTTAATATATTGTTAATGAATGTCTATTATGTTTGATCAGGAGCCGTTCTAAACTCAGTATATTTGCTTTAATTTCAGGTGAAAATAAAGACATTGTCCAAGGTTTGGATATTTTTTTAAAGCTGTTCTTTGATCTAAGCTTTCGGCTCACATCAGCCATCTTCAGAGTGGTTATGCGGACATTTAAACAAATTAAAGTAAATATACAGAGTTTAGAACGGCTCCTGATCAAACATAATAGACACTCATTGTCTGTTCATATTTAACAATATATGTTTAAATAATGATCTGCTGCCCCAACTCACGCACACACACGCACACACACACACAAACACACACACACACACACACACACACACACACACACACACATATATATATATATATATATATATATATATATATATATATATATATATAATTTTCTGGTGTACATTGTTCGACCATTTCTACTAGTTTCATGTGCTTGCACGCAATCCCCAGGTAGGCTGCAACTGTTTTTTTTTTTTTTTTTGTGAAATGGACATTATATATTACCTCGGGTATGTCAAGATTTTACAGTGAATGTCACTAATACGTGCATAATATGTGCACGCCAAGTGAAATCACATAAAGGGAAAATGTCGATACGGCCAAGATAGGAAAGCCGAAGACTCACTATTAAATGGAGGGGGGGGGGGCGAATTCAAACATCAGAAAAATCATTCTTTTAGTTTATCCACCCTCACCATTGTCTGACCCTTTTCCAACTCTCACTCTCTCTCTCACTCTCACTCTCTCTATTTCTCTCTTTCTGACTCTTGTTCATCTATTTTTCTCCCACTCTCTATCTGTCTTATTCTACACATATATACCTATCTGCTACATGTATCCTTTTCTTTTTTGTGTTTGCTTTCTTTGATACTCTCTTTCTTTCATCTTATCATTCTCACATTCTTTCTCATTCTTTCTCTCTCACTCACTCTCTCTATTTCTATCCCTTGTTCACCTACCTTTTAACTCTCTCCCTCCTCCCTCTCTCTCTATCCGTCCTATTCTACACATATATACCTATCTTTTACATTCAGCCCTCTCTTTTTTGTGTTTATTTGCTACTCTTTTTTTCCATCTTATCTTTCTCACATTCTTTTTCATTCTTTCTCTCTCTCTTTCTTTCTCTCTCTCTCTTTCTCTGACTGTATCATTAATTGTAATTAACAGGTGAAAATCTTACAGCTTTTTTATTTGATTTTTCTGATGAATTATAATTCTTAAGTTCTTTTGTATAAGCAACCTGCGATTTCCACGACAAAAAATAACTGTAGAAATTTCCCTACCGCATAGTTGAGCTTAACAACATTCATTCAATCGAGTTATTGCATGAACATCTATTACAAAGGTTATTTGGATTTTTATTCAAATATGCAAATGAAGCTTGATCAACATTTTTTCTCATTTTTAACTTCGATATTCCTTTCAACTAGAAATACGTGTGAACATTTCACGATCTTCCTATTTTTTCTGATGAATTCTCAAATTAATCATTGTGTAACCTCCTTGTGAGTTGTTTGACTATAAAACAGCCTTTGAGATTCCCCCATTGTATTGTTAAATATTTGAGCTTGACAACTTTAACAAAATATTGAATAACAATTATAAAAATGTATGCAGGTCCTTATTGAAAGAAGTAAGAGGGTACAAATTAAAAGAATTTAAAATTTCCATGAAGCAGACATTAACAAAACGGTAGCGTTATCGCCTCCTCTATCATCTCTTCTCTTCTTTCTTTCTTTTTTTTTTCTTTCTTTCTTTGACTAAAACAAAACAGCGTTTTCGGTATGTCTTTTCTGGCGATCAAAACAGAATAGTTAATTATCCTTGAAGTATTACCAAGGATAATTAACTAACCAAGTAAGGAACACGCAGAATTTATTATCTATCTATCTATCTATCTATCTATCTATCTATCTATATATATATATATATATATATATATATATATGTGTGTGTGTGTGTGTGTCTGTGTGTAGCACATACATACATGTACACACGCACATGCGTACACAAACATGCACACAAGCATGTACCAAGAGAAAAATAATAACTTCAAGCCAATAACTCTCGTATAAATTAAGTTTTAACTTAATAAAAGAACGAAGATGAGAAAATCTGCTGAACCATCTTGATGCGGAGATTACTAAGAGGTTTATCATCGGAACTCCTGAATCGAGGTGTTGAATCAATCAGCTAAGTGGCAAATTTTATTTGGATTAATTATATATATATATACATATATATATATATATATATATGCTTCTTTTTTCACATTAATATATATATATATATATATATATATTAATGTGATATAAGTTTCTCTTTTCACATTAATATATATATATTAATGTGATATAACTTCTCTTTTCACATTAATATATATATATATATATATATATATATATATATATATATATATATATATATATATTAATGGGAAAAGAGAAGCTGAAAACTGTTTTGATTATAATGTGAATTTTTTATATATTATATTTTATTTTCTATATTTTTTTGCTACACGTGTTTCGGGTCTTGGGACCATTAATTGGGAAGAATGCTTATTTCCCCATATTATTTAAAGAAATTCATTTTTTCTTATGTATTCTTATGTCTAACCATAGTCTTTTGTGTGTGTGGTAGTAGTCCAAATTCGTCTTGGACTGGTGGAAAAATATTAATTTGCTTAACAGGTAATAAAATAGGATTGGTCAGAATTAGGTGAAGGAATTAAGGTCTTTGTTCTTTTGCGTGTCTTTTCTATGTTTTTAAACCTTTCTCTATTTTTGTGCATTGTATGTGTGTGATTTTTCGAGTATGTGTATTTATATTCCTTCTCCAAATATATATATATATATATATATATATATATGTGTGTGTGTGTGTGTGTGTGTGTGTGTGTGTGTGTGTCTGTGTGTGTGTGTGTGTGTGTGTGGCCGAGTGGTTAGAACTTTCGCATCTCACCATAGTCGATTTGTCAAGGTCGATCCCAGTGTTTGGTGCCTTTAGAAAGTACCTGAAAACTATACGACGGGTTGACCTAAGCCTTGTGAGGGAGATTGGGGGACCGTCGATAGCTGTGCTAGCACGAATTCACAAGTCATCGAGGGCTTTTAGCCTGCTGGCCTTGTTCATATTGTTGATCACGCTAAATATCACATTCCCAGACACTGTAAATAAGGTCTGCTTAGCATAGTGGCAATGGGTGTTGAATAAACACAAATGTGCGTGAGCAACCGCCTGCAATAGGGATTGGCTAGCCGCCCTAGTAGACAGGTATCCTCGAAAATCGGGTCGCCAGCTTTACATACAATTATTTCCATAATATTCCCTCACCACAAACTCTTCAAATGTCGAAAGTATAAGTCTAATTTCTATATTCCCCGTCTATAACCTCTTTACACTCTATTTATAACTAGCAGTAGAGGCCGGCGTTGCCCGGGGATGTAACAGTAAGAGATAGATCAAGTATCGACCATCATAAAGACTGAAAAATAAAATTGACAAAGATTATTGTTTATGGTTGACGGACATGCATGTCTTAATTAGTTTTATTATTATTTTTACGAATTAGTCAAACCCAAACTCAAACAAAAACATTGTTTTCAATCGTTATGAGTCTATCGATTGAATAGAATTTTATTATAAACAATTGTCTTGTAAATGGAATTTTTAAAGCATTCTGAATGTAAAAATAAAGAAAAAAGTGTGCAAGACAATAAGAAACACTACCTGCCAAAAAAAAAAGTGAAGTTTTGTTGTTGTACAACAATAAGTACAACTCGATATGAGTTGTCCCCCTTTCATTCTCGCGACAGCAATGCCTCTTAATCGTGTTTTCAAATTGATTTCGTGCAAAAACAATTGTGTTTTTTCAACTTTTGATACTGTCAGAACCACCGTAAGGTAATTTTACGTAGTCCTGTGAAGTTTTGTTGAAATCGGTTGAAAAATGTAGGAAATCCGATCCAATATATAAACGAACAGACACACACACACACGCAACCTGGGTTTTATAATGTATGATTTATAAACTTTACCCTACTCTAAGATCCCCACAAATCTCTTTAGATTAATCAATTGCATCCTCTTATCTATATATTTTAAAGTTATTTTTAAACTACTTATTCTTCATATAACATAAAATTAAAGCAATAAGGTTAATATTCGGGTTTAATTTTATATAACTTCTTCCCTTTAAGACGAATACGTTCCACTCTCCCCTAAACCCCCATCTCGTGCCTTTCGTCTGAATGAAACATTGAAATGTGTAAATTATATATTAGTTTTCGACGATTTTTTTAGCTTTCACGCTTAAATTTCTATTTCTGATACGACCTCAGTCCTCACCCGGGTTGATAAGACAGACGACCAATATATTCATCTGCCGAAATAGGCTATTCCCCATATAAGGTAATTTTGGATTTTATTGTATATAAATTATTTGCTCTTTAATAATAAATATATTGAGCACCTTTTGTGGATCAACTTTAATATTTTGTATCACTAGGATCCTCTTGGATTGTATACCAATGGATTTGTTAACTTTACCATATATATATATATATATATATATATATATATATATATATATATATATACTTTTTTCAAGGAATGGAATTGATAACTTAATAGTTGATAGTTAATGACCATTTTCACCTATGAATTTTAATTTTAAAATTCGCAGAATTTTTCAAACTGTTTATTGCACTCTTTTAATGAAAATAAATATTCAGCGGTCTTTTGTGTGTCAGTTTTAACATATTTCAAATTCTATGTTGTGCGAATAGGACTCGCTTGAATCCTGCCAACAGATTACTACCAACATATATATATATATATATATATATATATATATATATATATATATGTATATGGTTAATGGTCAAAGTTAAATCGAACCAGGAAACGGTAGTATTAAAAAGTGCTCAATGCACGTGTGAAGAAATAAAATAAAATAAAAGTAAAAATAACATGTAAAGGTTTTAACTTTAAAAATCAGGAGTTCAGTTAAATCCACTACCTTTGTTTCCACTGCCTCAGGCGATTTTTTATCAATAAATAAATAAATCGCCTGAAATTACAATAAGGTAGCTGATTCATCTGACCTCCTGATTTTAAAAAATATATATATATATATATATATATATATATATATATATATATATGTACTTTTATATATATATATATATATATATATATATATATTTTAAATATATATATATATATATATATATATATAATTTATGTTATTTATTAGGTATCGCCAGGGTTTAACGTAATTGTTAACTAACCATAGAATGACGATTCAAGCAGAATTAAAATACGATTATTATTTCCTTCTTCTATCCCGTTTTAACTCCTGACTCTCCTTTCTCTCCGTCTGTTTTTATTTCTCGTGACCTGCACGAGAGAAATTGTCTGCTTCTACGTCTTTCCATTCACACTGTTTCCCACGCACACAAACAGATTTAATTAATGTTTTCACCAAACTATCAACATTTTAATTGACTCTGAAATGACGATAATTTAAGCAATGGACTTTGTTCTTTTTTCGTAGATTTTATTGTTTTTTTTTTAACATTCATAATACTTTCTTCCTTTTTTTTATTTGTTCGTTTCGTTTTGTTTTTGGTATTTGTTTTTACATCGTCTCCAGTCACTCTCTCCTTTCAATTTGGTTTTTCTCTCTCTTGCTTGCTTTCAACCCATCCCACACTTTCTATTTTTCTACCAGTAGAAATTGCTTCTTCTTGGCATAGTGACAGCTTAACTAACTTTCATTCAAACAGAATACGATCATTCAAACTTAGAGTCGTAGGTCGCATGTACTGCGTCTTTAGCTGTTAGTGTGTGTATCTAGAACAACATTGCCAGACGGAGACCATTCATCTTCCGTTTGAAGTGTTGGGTATGATGATAAACTACAACCGGCAGCAAACCCTTTGATCAAGAGATCGGAGGTTTTTAGGGGCGTAGAACAACGTCTTAATTATTGCTGTTGCGATGGTCCGTGGTGGTAGCACCTGTTAGAGGGTCCCAGCTATGGACAAGTAGTGAACTACAATTTCTTAGAAAACTGAAACTGTATTCTAAAATATAACTTCAACAAAACTATAACATAAAACACACATAACACCACCTCTAGTAATTATGTCCCCACAAACATGTATATGCACAAAAGCTGAGTATCATTTACCATTTATTCAACTGTGAAAGCAGAATAACATATATCATATTTTTATTACTTCACAGCTCCCAAGAAAGTTAAATTTCGGTATTAAATGACCCATACGGAGTTGATATGCCATTACAAAATCAAATAAATTTACTTTTTTAAGACTGATCGGCCAACCAAATCTAAAGGGCTCAGCCTGTCCTGCTGTTTTACACATATTTATTCTTTATATGACGTCGGTGCCTTAAATAATTAGCTGAAAAAAGATAAGTTGTAACTGTTATATTGTTAAATATAGCACACCTTAAAACTATATTTCTTATAATTATATTGTTACAAATTTACTATATTTATGAATATAGTATATTTCAGACCGAAATCTCCTCTGTAAACGTAGACCTGTCCGTCCACTCTTCAGGAATATCAGCAATTGACTGATTATATTTTTCGATTTTTTTCCTTTTTATGGACTTGGTTTAAATTTTTTTCCGTATGGCTTGCGTGCGTTTGCGAGCGTTTGCGAGCGTACGGCCATACACGCCCGTCTGATTGATACGAGGTCTGATAAAAAAATATCGAGATTGGCACAATAAAATAGAAAGAAACATAATAATTCGGCACTTAATCTCCTTCAAATTAGTCGCCTTCTGAAGCAACGCCCTTTACCCAGTGTCGTTTCCATTCATGGAAGCATTTCTGGATATCGTTCTTTGGGGATAGCAGGCAGCTGTCTCGTCGCAATGTCTTCCTTTCAAATGTTATTTGATTTTTGAAAACTGGAAAAAGTCGGAAGGGGTGGGATCAGTAATCAAAAACACAATTGGTTTTGTCATGCATACCACATCTCTATCTTCACTATTTCAGATGATGAGATATTCCGTTGTTATCATAACAGGAGGTATTACTTTACGCGAACATGCTTCGTGTTAGCAACAGGACAAGAGAATATTCAGATAATGAGATATTCCGTTGTTATCATAACAGGAGGCATTACTTTACGTCAACATACCTCGTGTTAGCAAGATGGCAAGAGAATATCGCATTAGTAAATAGGAGAGGCCAGGCTGCTATTACACTGCTTTTTTATTTTGTTTCGTTTTAATTCTTTTGGCTTTTAATGATTTACAAAAGGAGATTTTATTTTCTCTCATATGAAAATATCGTTAGTTATATCGATAAAAATCCTAGCTCAGCAATGAAACTGCAAAATTACTTGAATATGACCATTTCTCGACAGTTATTTGTATGAGTTTTCTTGGAATATTTTTTTTTTACTTTTGATAATCTAAAATGCAGATTTCTTTCTGACATGTGACAGTAGATTTACTTGCACAGATAAAAATCACGGAATTCACTTACAGAAATGCAATTTCAAAATTACCTAAATATAGCTGTGATTTTCAGGTTAGTGCAGATCATGTCAAGGTTCTTTATTTTGACTTTTAATGATTTAAGAAAGCATTCTTTAGTACGCATGCTCAAGCCTTATTACCTAAGTTGATACACATGAAAGATGACCACGATCCACCTTCTGTCAGCATTGGCACTGATTCGCTACGACTTTCGTATATTTGGACTTAAACTTTTCCAACACCGGCGACCATCTCACATCAGAAGACATGCTGGCTACAGGTGCCATGAGAAACATATGGAGACCACTATAGCGGCATCGCGACATCTCCCGACGCCTAACTTACGGGTTTACAACGCTATCGTCGTCTCTGTGCTTCTATAAGGCGCCGAGACGTGACCTCACAGCATGAACTTCGCCTGTCGCGCTTTCGCGTCCATGGCTTTGAGCCTCGCACTCTCAGAACCATCGAGGGGTTCGATCTTGTGTCCAATGAGGATCTCCTATGGACGATCTGCCAGGCGAACACTCATGCACCATTTATCATTGCCGTTTTCGCGCCAACGAACACGTGCTAAGACGATCAAATGACAGTCATCTAAAGTTCGACCGGCCAAACAGTCGATGACCACGCAGAAGAACGTACAGCTACTAGAAGGACGTCATCTGCCAGGACCGCCAGTTGATTAATCTGGCGATCGAAGATTGAGAGCTGGAGGGACAAGATGGCTCTCGTGAACTTAAATGTTTACATGAGATAAGATTTATTCGTAACGGTATCCCAATATGGTGAATTGTGAGTTAGTGATTGACAAAATAGGAAAAAAAACTCGTTCATTACGTGTTTTGACCTTCAAAACTGGTAGTGATTACATCAATAGCGTTTCATGCATGTAAGGGTGGTAAAAGAAAATACTTAATAGCGGAAAAAATAGGTAATGGCGGGAAAAGAAAATAGGTAATGGCGGGAAAAGAAAATAGGTAATGGCGGGAAAAGAAACGCCGATTACGTTTGTACATCTAGAAACGTTGAAAATATGGAATTGGTCAGTTAGTTGGTTTTGCTTAAGTGCATATCAACACTTCTATAGTTTATTTAATGCCGAAATCTAAATATTTTGAACACAATTTTGTTGCTTCAAGTAAATATATTTTGAATGCAATTGTATTCTTTCAACTACAGATAAAATGTATTATTCGTTATTCTGCTATAAAATATATTGTTTCTTATTCTACTATAAAAAGTGTTGGTAATTTTACTATAAATACGTATTGTTGGTCATTTTTTATATATAAAAGAATTGCTGGTATTTTAGTATAAAAATATATTTTTATACTTTCATAGTGTTTTGTCTTTGTTTGGTTTTTCACTATTTGCTCAGAACTGAGAGCTTAATAAGTGCTACCACCCCGGGTCAGAGTAGACCTGGCAATAACAATAATTAAGAGGAGGTTCCAACCTCATAAAACCGACAATCTCCTGATGAGAGTCCTTGCTACAGGATGTAATTTATTGTCATAACAAAGACTATATATATATATATATATATATATATATATATATATATATATATATATTAGTGTGGATGGTTCTGCGCAAAACCTTCAGCACTATAATCAAATCTCATGTGCTGGTATCGGGCTTTCGGTTCCTAGGGACTGGTCTGCGAGCTGCGAGTCGAGTATATATATATATATATATATATATATATATATATATATATATATATATATATATTATTATTTTTAATAATATGTAAAATCTCCACTTTCACCTGAAGACGGTTGCGAGACCAGACCAGAAACACGTGTCGTGAAATTATGTAAAACAAAGTATAATATTTTTTCTCAATAAATCCACATTACAACCAAAAACGTTTGCGGCACCCCTCTTCTTTTTAATATACATACTTTTCTCTCGTTGGAACCACTACAACATATTTCTTTTATATATATATATATATATATATATATATATATACCTAGTGAGCCAGACAAACCTACCTAGGTTTCACCTAAACGGATCGTCAGGGAAAGTAAGTCTGCTCTACGGTTGTATTGAGCGCTTTTGTTAGTTAGTATTACTCGTATCGGGGTTTTTTCTTTGGGCTTCAGACCTGCATCTGTGTGATTTTTTGTCGACAGAAGTTCATGTTTGTAACTCTTTCTTTTTTTAAAACCTTTTTTTCCCTTGAGATTGATTTGATTATTAGCAAATCAAAAATTCGAGGGTTTTTTTCGAAACGAGTCTAGATATCTATAATTATATATATATATATATATATATATATATATATATATATATATATATATATATAGATAGATAGATAGATAGATAGATAGATAGATGTGTGTGTGTGTGTGTAAGCTGTATTTAGTCAGCAAGGATTCATCCGAACAGATTTGGTTTAATTCAACCTACAAGGTCTATCTGTCTAATTTTTTTGTATAGTTTCCAATTTTCAAATAATATGTTGTACACCATGACAGTAGATTTTAATAAACAGTCCAAAGATCATGTTTTTCTCTTTTGATCAAGTACTTTCGGATATCTCAGTCATTAATAAGTCGGTGTTGCCAGTCTGTTAAAACAAAACTATTAAACGCTAGAATCATTTCAAAGTGACGTCATATGTAACGGTTAAGCGGGAAAACATATTATTTTATTATATTTATTTTCTCCTATGTGCTGTGCCCCTTCAGGGTCATATATAAGGTGTTAATAAAACCAATCCGTGGAAAATGCCAAGATGTCAGCTAAACGCATATACCTATATACTAAAAATTAATAGTAATTTTGTGTGATTATTTTTTCCCTATTTTTTTTCAATTCATTAGAGCCAAATCTCGGTTCCTCCTTGGCTCTACCCAAAGGAAGCTACCTAAATACTTTTAATTAGGCCACACCCTAACTGCTTTGTTGCTATAGTTACCAACTTCGTTTCATATGTCACGAGGTTGGCTATACACAATGTGGTATACGCATGATAAATGTTGAGTATACATCAATTTGATGTACACACACATGATAATATTTGAAGTAATTATTAAAGCGAACTGGACCGCAAGATGTGCTTGTTAACCATTACGCTAACGCTGTGTGACATTTTTAAAAAAATATTGTTATGAGGTTAGAAAGGTTTCATGGCTTCTGAAGAGCAGCGGGTGTGCTAAAAACTATTTTCCACATCAGCTGTTGCCCGATTTATCTCTACTCTTTCAGACAAGCACACTTGACAAAATTAAAATCGTCAATTAAATATTTAAATTGAAAATTAAAGGAAAACTCCACTTAAAGAAAAGATACACATCAATGTTCACTTGAAAAAAAAAAATAAAAAAAAGCAAAACAGAATAACTTCAGTTCAAGATGTCATTGCGAGATAATTAAACTAGATTGCGTTCAATATTTTTTTAAAAAAAGTACTTAATCCTGAATGGCAACCACTGCGAAAAATATCGGCGTAAGTTTAAAATAAATAAAAAAAAAGATAAAAAATAAATTATATTAAGAATCTAATGGAGGGGAAAACAAGACATAATTGCAGTTCTGCAATTAACTTTTACCGTAATAATACATAAATCTACTAACACCACTACTACTAATATTACTACTATGACTAATAATAATTCCTTCGTCCTGGGTATGACGACAAACTACATCCAGCAGCAAGGCCTCTGATCGAGAGATGGAGGTTTTTAGCAGCCTGGAACCATGTTCTAATTGCTGTTGTTTCTGCGTACACACTGACCCGGGGTAGTACAATTTGTTTACGTCCAAGTTATGAGCAAACAATGAAACAGTACATTTTTAATAATAAAATGAGCAGCAATACGTTTTATGATCTACAAAATAGGTCTTTAAAAGCATACCTTTATCCTGAAAGTATAAAATTATGTATAAATATCTACATTTGAAAGCATAACAATTAGACTAAAAATAAACAGTTTTGATATATACTAAATACGAAACATCCTATTTCTGGTACTTTCAAAATAAAAAAAATGAAAGTACGAATATTTCATAAAGATTTTGTCGCCATTGAAAGTTTAGACTTTTTTTTCCACTAGGCTACATTTCGAACTTCGTATTTGACTGGCAATCTTCTATTTAACAAGTTCTACTTTTAGCTTTCATATTTAATGAAAGCCTCGAAACAAGGTTAATTAGAAAACCGTTTCTGGCTCTAAAACTAAGTAGGCTAATTAGAAAACAATTTGGCGTCTAAAGCTCGACCCAGACATCAAATGGAACTCAATTTCGTCTCATCGTATCAAAGATGCTGGAAAAAGTATCGGTTCCTTGTGATCTTGAAATCGGTTACGCGGCCTTGTGGATGATGAATTATCTTCCATCCTGCAAACCAGAGACGAAATGTTCCCAGCCTTTAATTACTCTATCGCTATTACTAGACCAGGTGCTCAAACGAATTACATTCTCTAGATCCGCCAGTTCAGATATTCACAGCTATGACCCGCCATACTGTGTTCACGGTAGCAAATCTTCACCACTCGCTTCGTGTTCCTTTGGTTAGGAGTAAATTCCACTTAGAGAGATTCTTCTTGAGAATAGACTCCCCAGAAGATGCTTTCTTGATCATAACAATTTTAATCTCTTCAAGACCAGCGCAATCCGATATCTATTCTATCTAGTAACGCTGTACTTTGGGTGGCCCTTGAGCCTTTTATTAGCTGAACTAAAGGGAGAAAATAACACTGAATTGTTAGGAAGATGTCGCTGTATTTTTAATTTGCCATGTTTTATTGATATTTTTTAATCTATCAGAAATAATAATAATATAGACAAATCCATGAAAAACTCAGACTGATTCAAAATTGGCTAAAATCTCGTTTCTCTAACGATATACTTAAAGAAAAAACAAAAACAAAAACAAGCACTCAAGCACTTAATGCAAGTCACATTTCGTCTCGCTTATCCAAATTTTGTTAGTGAAGAAATACAATCATAGTATTGGAAAATGAAAGCTTCTGTGTAGCAATTTCAAAATGTTTTTATTATAATCTCTTATAATCAAAATATAAATATTGCTCTACTTTGTATTGAACACTTTTTAAAAAAGTAAAGTCTACGAACAGTGTAATTTTACTCCCTCTGTTCTTTCTCTCAAGAACAAATAAGGCATGTATATCATTCTAAAATATTTATTAACGCTTCGTCAGAGATGAAGAGAAAACAGACAAAATAAAAGTGGAACATGTTAGATTGATAAACGTTTTCTATTTGTTCTTTATTTTATCATATATATATATATATATATATATATATATATATATATATATATATATATATATATATATATAATTATTTAAAAAAAATGATTCCATCATTACATATTAGATTTCATGTTTCAAAAATAGAAGTTAAAAACCAGCTCTTTTACGTCCACAAGCAAAATTCGGAATTCCAAAATTTGCTTGGGGATGAAATAGCTTTTAGCTTCTGATTTTGAAACATGAGAACTCTTATGTAGCGATGTAATCATATTTTTAAAAAAATAAATATAATTTAGGCTCTACTTATGTATTGAGCACTGTTTTTTTTTAAATAAAAACAAAAATACTAATGACCTTTGTATTATTGACCTAACGGTTCTTTCCTATTTTTCTATAGATTTGCACACACACACACACACACACACACACACACACACACACACACACACACACACACACACACACACACATATATATATATATATATATATATAATTTGTTTTGCTTAGGCGTTATTTTAGATGGATCTCATATTTGAGGAAATGCTCTGTTTATTCTAATTAAACAGCATTTATATTTAATTACATTTACCTGCCTGAATATTCGCGAATATGCGTCCTTCAGCATGATTCGAACCTGCATCCCCATTGACTCATAGGAGGACGCATATTTTCTGACAAGATTTCCCAATCAATTTCTAATAAAGAATAGACATTTTAAGTGGAAATTCCCTCGGGGTATTTATCATATAGAAAGAAGCATATCCTGCTAATGCCAATTTAATTATGAATTTATTGACTTGCATAATACATTTAGACATACGACATGTTGTGTATATATGACTAATATTTAACTTTTACCTTCCTTAATCATTTCACCTCAATCAAGGCAATAAAGCCACTACGACGCAAGAGGACACCGAGAGTGAAAGAATGCGAAGAATAAAATCATTAAGTAGAGAGAACAATAAAAGAACAGGAACAACGATTGACATTGCATTTAAATTCATGAAGATCAAAGTAAGAGGCCGGTGGAGAGTTCCACAAGCGAGAAGTGACAGGGAAGAAACTGTTAGCATAGAACTTACGGTTACATCTATTAATTTCAACTGTAAAACGTTGAGATCTAGTTGGCAGTCTAGCACTGAGTTTAAATTTTTACATTCTAGGTACCAAAGATAAAAGCTTGGAATTTGAAGCAAGTACATTTTTTATGGGGACTAGTTATCTTTATTTGAGCTCAAATCTATTATCGTGTTTGTTACTGGCAAAACTGACAACGCCAACATTTTACTTTTGTCCTGTGGAAGTCTACTAGGCACTCGGCTTGCATTTCTGCATCACCTATCACACTGACGAGCGACCCGTATCAATCTGCTACAATCTCATCTCTCGATTGATACTGAACCTCATACTTGATACGTCTATTCGTATTCGATAGACCAGGTTTAACTAATGTAGTAGGAACATAACGTCAAGAAATGACATACAATTACATCCTTAAAGTCATAACGTAGCAACCCTAATATTCTTGCTGTTGGGATTTACTGATTAGTCAGTAGTGGTTTTTACTGGAGGTCTCCAATTCTCTAGAACTCTTCTCGTTATTTTAGAAATACTGTCATCTATATATTCAGTTATCTGTTTGGATAAGTCTTGTTCTTATGTACATCGTCTTTGTCATGTTGAATTGATAATGTTAATTATATTTTATGAATATGTCCTGAAGATGGTTTATTAGACCGAAACGTCCGACGTTGACATATTAACATTAAAACAGCATAATTGTATATAAGGATTTTTGTTTGTTTTTTCAGTATATATTTTTCTTCATATTAGTGATTATCAACCAGATTACTACTCTAATCTCTTAATAAGGCGGTTCAGGATTGTTCCAGTATATTTAAAGTCTGACAAAATATTTCGACTGGATTGTGTGAACCCTTTGAATTTTTTCTTTCTGGGTCAAATTTATATAATTCCCAATGGGTCCCCAATTCAGCCCAATTGTGTTTATTTTTGTATTCCTTTCAAGTTGTCTTGTTGCCTTCATTATTTATATGATTGACGGTTTCATATATGTCTCCTGATCGTCGACGTTTGTTATTTTTCATGTTCTATTTGCTTGGGTTTTAAATTCATTGGGTCATAGAATTGCCGCCATTAACAACGATTCATTTTCTCACTTCAGATGTTCTCTACGCAACCATTCCCGTGTCAAATCACCAGTTCCATTTTCTTTGTCACTTGACTCTTTTTTTTCTGATTCTTTGCTTTTGTTCCTATCGAACCTGTTACCAGGTATCGTTGTGACAGTCACTCTATTCTTATTTAACCTCATGTCGTCTTGATGGCTGAGGTGACGCAATCTTCAATGAACAACGATTCCTCTTTTACAGTTTTTCACTTTCACATTAAAACCCCTGAAATCATCTCTCGACTTCCAGGTTTTTTTGCGTCATAAACTCTTTGATTTACTTTTTATTTATTTTTTTTGTAACAATTTTTTTCCTCTTGTTTTCTCGTGTTTCTTGGGAAACACTTCAAATACTTCAACGTTGTTTGGCTTGCTAAGTTTCGTTTCGTTTCTTTCTGCATATTTGCTTGTCGTATTACTTACTGGGTACTTGGCGGTCCACCTTCCCATTTTTTTTTATCCGGTTCAGAAATCTGAACTTTATATTGAACACATTTATGTATCGAAGCCTTCCATATAAACTATTTCGAACAGATACGTAGCAAAGTTATAGACTTCTTTTGTGATTCCTCATTCAGGAGGTGAATCGCTGACTGTGCAGCAACAAATGCCATGTTATTTTAAATGCCCGCAAATGGATATTCGGCAACAAACTGTATGAAAACAAGTGCTCCACCGAAGACGAAAAGGATCCATACAGAGAACATATTGATATTGTCTTCAAGCAATATAAAGTAAGTTTCGTAACTGGCGTCAAACGTTCAGTCCTAACCCCGACGACAACCAGATCGTCATCCGTGAAAGATATGACGGCATATCAAAGACATATTCCAAACTGGCACTGGAATATCTGTTGTAGGCGAACGAAAGTTTTTCTTCCTCCGTATGAGTTCGAATCCTAGTCGCCAAGTGTTGTAGAGGAGTTTCACAGTGGAGGTTTGTATTTCACTAAGTCGGTCCTAAAATAGGTTCGACGTACAAAACGTTAGGAACTTGATATAATTGGTATAACGCAGAGTAATCTAGTTGTGGTGGCTGATACTTTAATATCCGACTAACGATCGTCCGGCATCGACTGACTGAGCGACTCGCTGAGCGACTGGCGACTGCTACTACTCCTACTTATAATAGGTGGGAGAGTCTATTAACAATAGAATAGCTGTGTTTCAGTATAACAATATCATATCGGACGTATAAAAGAAACTGTGCATTAGAAGTCGGTCTACGAAATCCACCCTCGACGAAACAAATGCGTCATAACAATCAACAATTCACCACGAACGCACTGGAAAAATTAAAGGTCATCGTCGACTCGATGGGCTTCCAAGATGATGGGTATTCCTATTTCGTTGTGATCCTCATTGCATTTCACAACCTTGGTAATTTATTGTTGAGGCGTTCAGTTGCTTTCGCTTCTATTCTGTTTTTAAAGCTTCATGAAGAGCATTGCCTCATTTTTAATTGTATATTTTTCGCAACATTTTGATAGTCTTCTTTTTCTTTTTAGTTTTCAGGTACCGAATTAGTGTTCACAGCCTTGATTGATGACTATGCCTCGGTTCTGCGCAAGAAAAGGGCTTCGATTCTTTTCCGATTCGGACTGAGTGTAGTCTACTTTCTCGTAGGACTCTCAATGGTTACCCATGTAAGTTAACTCTCATCTCCTACAACAGACTTATGATCTAGTTCTTTATAAGCAAGTAACATAGTTTGTATTTTTTAATATACCCGCCATGTTAGTTTATCGTGAGGAGGAACTAAACTAACTTTAATATATATATATATATATATATATATATATATATATATATATATATATATATATATTAAATAATTTGGGATTGTTTTTAAAATTGCACATATCATTTACTTGTTCAGCTAACACTGGAAAGGGTAAATATGGGTTTATTTTTTTTTCTTTTTAGTGAAAGAGATATTTGGAATCGATAAGTTGTTTGGATGGACGCATAAAAATGAGCAAATTAATGGAACTACTTTAACGCTAGAATACAAAAGAGCAGCACATTCCTTACAAGGCGAATTGGACCTTGTGTTGTATTTATTTAGTGACTGTGAAGTGAGAGACATTTGGAATAAATCTCTTGTTGAGCTGAAAGAAGGAAAATACTTGGAATCGACTATACGACTAAGTTACCGTTTGAAAACAGGAGACCAGCACTTTTTGTATACAATAAATTCGACCTCTGCTTGGTTATTTAGTATCGATAAAAATGAAAATGTTTCTACAGATTATCGCAAATAAGAACGTAAATAAGCAGAGAAATCAGTTTTCATTGCATCAGAATGCTAGAATCCCAAAGATTTGTGTAAAAGGGATTTAAATTAATTATCCAGTTTGATATGTCGTCCAAGAAACAATGTGTGTTCGCTTTTTCAGTCTCTTTTTTATGCTAGAAATCCTCCATTACAAGACTCGGGAGCCCTTTATATTAGATGGTTAGTGTTAGCATGATGAAGATACATCCTTGTGCAAATTAATTGAAACAAAACGAATAATTCCGTTATTATTTACTTTTTCCATATATTTCCAATAAAAGTTTATCCAGTGCACATGTTAATACTTCGCATGTCCATTCCATGAAGCCAATCCTTGTAGATTGACCACAGATTCTCGATTGGATTTAAATCAAGAAAGTTTCCGGGTCAATCTATAGTACTTTGATTTACTCATTGGTAAGGCTTTCCATTGTGATCGTGAAGCATTACAATTTTCGTACGTTTCCTTGGAGTAACGTCCATTGCAGACAATGGCCGTAGGACAACTAATCGACAGTCGAGACAATAGTGTATGAGCGTGATAAAAATCCACTGCAATCATGGATGATGCAATATTTTTCAAGGCCAAGCAAATTTCATCATGGACCCCGGAAATAGATTCATAACCCAAACCCTAACCCTGACCCTGCACACCACTGTAAATGGCCTAATCTGAAGAAAAATAGAAATCGATTACAGCCTGTCACTCCATTGGGTCTAAAACTGACCGTATGGTGAAAGAAAGGAAACTAAACTTCAATTAATTTGCACAAGTGTGTATATGAAGTGTGTTTTCCCCACACTGGCAGTTCTTGGGAGAAAAGCTGCGTGAGTGGAACTTTCCTTTTACTTTTGGAAAACCGAAGAAATGAGAGTGATTCGACTCTCTGGAAGTGGTATGGCGCTCCCTAGCTCTAAAGATATGAACTGGTAGAATTTTAAAAAAAAATGTAGCTCATTTGAGCGCTTGTCAGGGAAATAGCAACTGAATACCGATAGGCCTGCAACGCTGTCTCTGGGGAAGGGCCGGAAGGGTATAGAATAATTCTTCTCCCTTACAAGACCAATTAAACATGTATCTCCAGGCCAGACACGGTGACAACATTCACTTATTCGTTTAATCTGACTTTTCTACACGCGGTAATATCATTCAACTGAGATTAAATGGTAAACATCTAGACCTTTTAGAAAAATGATTTCGGAACATTTATTTTCGAATGAAAGTTATCAGTATTGTGAAGTTGGCTTGACAAGCGGCCCAGACAAAGAGAAGTCGCTGAATGAAAATAAATGGCTTTTTTTAGATGAAGACGACAGGACTGTGGGCCCTGCTAGTAATAAAACTGACCAGTATCGGTGCAAAAATACACAGAAAGACGAAACGGAAGAACGCCGGACAGGGAAGACAACCGTTAGACTGTGTACTTCCTCACTTCACCTACGCCTCATCACAACTTCGTTCACCCACAGCAATGGATCACAACCGAAGAATATACTCTGGTTAACTGCTATAAATTATTTTGTTTTTAACTCATGAGTAATGATCTGGTCGAAGGATAACTTTTAAGCCACAAATGTTTGACTGGAAGAAGTTACAGACCGTCAACGGAAGTGGTGTCTGATCTGAGCTGCAAAGTATACAACTTATCGGAGTGATAAAATAAGGCGACTCTTTTCCCAGCACATAGAGGATCGAATGTATAGACAAGCTCTACTTGAGATTAATAAACGTCATATACAATAGTCGTTCAAAACATAGAGCTCCGTCTAGAGGGCAATCATGCGTCGTGATTGGGCAAAACGTGAGGCCTTACCGGTGTTTGGGAAATAATAGTGGTTAGACTTTTTAGATATTTAAAGTTATAAGTCATATTCTCATGCGTTGAGATTTTAAAGTTACGTCAGATCGGAGATCCGATGACAAGTTCTGATATTTTCTCAGTGCTGAAGATGATTTTAGAAGCATAAGAAAAAGATTTTTTTTTATATGTTTATTTTATTGAAATTTTTTTCTGAAGATCTAGCATCCGAAGCCTTTAAAATTCGACTAATGCATGTTTTTGTGATGTTGATCGCATTTGCATTTTTGAGTATTTTGCATAATATTACTATTTTTTTAACCTATCGAAACCAAGCGATCACAAACTGTGCTTGTTTAAAGATATATTTAATGTTGAGGTTTTCAACGGGGAAAGTGGGATTCGCATATCGACTTCAAATTCTGGCCAACGCTCGCTTTCGCACAAATATCGTTGGGGAATTATATCGTTTCTCCCCGAGCAATATGATAATAGCAGGGTAAACTGGTTTTATTGGCTATCAGTTGAGCAAAGCCTTTTGGCCTTACTTAAGCTGCATTATTGTGTGATCGGAAATCGGCACTGGTGATAAATGCATCCGGTGCTTAAAATAAACAGGACGTTCAGGTGTCCTGAGCCCTGAATTAACAGAGCGCACATGTGCATGCCAAAAGAGGCGTGCCCACACGAAATTTGCGTAAGCAACTTAGCGGAAGAAGGTGTAACCACGTGAAGTTGCATAAGTGTCCAAATGTTATATAACTGATCCGAGAGGTTGGCTAGAGGTTCACCGAAGATTTGTCTCCATCAATTCCTGTGTGCGCATTACTAACCTCTTTGATTCCCCCTCATTCTACCCTTTCGCCGCAACTCGAACAATAAAGATATTTATATAAATATGTGTTTGTCGCCTTATTTGATCCCAGCAGCAATATGCTACAGTCTCTCTAGCCTTGTTTAGCAATCTGTCGAGAAGAAGGATAGCTCTGAATCCCAAACCAATTGGACGTGTTGCTAGTAACTCCACCCCGTAAAAACCCCCTTGCTACGGAAACCATCGCATTAACACCTAGCGTGGTGAGACTGTGGACCTATATTCTACGGAGGTGCTAACACAAAATCACAATGGAGTTTTAGATGAGCTGGGAAAATATAAATTTCATGAATTTGCTTCATTTGCCATGCTTTATCATCAAAGATATTTTGATACTACTAAATCGTACAAAAATATATACAAATATTTACACTTGTCCCTCACGAAGAATATATAATAACTGTATGCAACAACAACCAGTGTGTCAATGAGAAAGAGCGATAGAGTCTCACTTGTAATAATTTCCAAAAGCGATTCGAACTGAGAGAGGTTTCTTCTATGTTTCTAGAGAAAACGGCGAGGTCATATTTACAATTCCCAACGGGTATTCCAACGGGCCGAATTTATCTTCTATGCCTTTGGTGGGGAGATATTTCCCGACGGGAAATGTCGAGACCATGTGGTGCGGCCATATTTACATTTCCCAACAGGCATACGTGCGGGCCACATTTATCGTCTGTGTGTATGGGGCCATATATCCCAGCGGAAAGACTGTGAGCCGAAGTTTGTTTCTATATTTTCCATCATGAAAATTGTACTATGGAGTTGTGTAATGCACACAAGGTAGCCTTGCACGTCTCCCTACAGCCTGTCTTAACCATTTAATTTCGTGTTCCGTTATTTATTCATCTTAGCATTTTACAGTTGTAGTTTCATTCTTTTTTTATGATAATTTCAAGACACAGATATTTCATCTTTGTTTGCATTCTCCCATTTTCTATTCAGGGTGGGCATTATTTGCTGAACATATTCGATTCTTTCATTGGAGGATTCCCAATCCTTTTCATCGGAATTATGGAGCCAATCGCCATCAACTGGTTCTATGGTAAGTAAAAATACATCATAGATATGTTTGGCTAACTTGGTTAAAATACAAATTATAACAAACTGATTTACAATGAGTCCAGAGGGACCACCCCACCCACGGGTCGGATGTGACCATACCCACCTTAACATTTGTGCCTCATATAAAACTCAATATCTGACACCATTTTGCCAGAACTTGATTTATTTGAATAGAGATGACATACTGTGGCCTCTTATGATATCTTCCAAACTGGGTTGACGACCGGTGTCAACACCATATAGCCTTTATTACGACTGGTTATAACAGATTGCATCACTGGATCTTTTTGTTTGAGGGTGATCCTCCAACGGCCACATAAATAGATCTATCCATTATTCGTATACGTATATATATATATATATATATATATATATATATATATATATAAAGACATATTTATGTTTATACATTCTTTTTATAGATACAAATATTTAAGTAAATGCTCTGTATATAAGAAACAGTATTAATAACATTGACCGGCCTGAATATCCGAGAAATTTCCGAAGAAAATATTCGTCCTCCGGCAGGTATCGCACCTGTATCCTATACGAAACCGTCGTATAGCCTGACGTGCCTTAACTGATTGCACCACAGAGGATCGTTCAGTTAGCAAGGTCGATTTTACTACTTTCCTGTCGGAGGACGAATATTTTCTATGACTAAGAGCTAAATACATTCGTATTCTTCAAAGTATAGTACAATAGTGTTATAAAAACCTGGGAGAAATCCTGTAAGATATTTTTAATCATTTCGATGATACAACAATTCAAACAATTTTGCTGTTACACCCGGTGCACACACAATCACACACACACACACACACACACACACACACATATATATATATATATATATATATATATATATAAACTGCGTCTAGAGATTATATGCAAATTATGAATTGGTATATAAAGAGTTGCGTCTTTAATGTTAAAAGTCCTATTATGATGTTGTTTAGATTCTACTCAATATTATTAACTTAGATATATAGTGATAGAGAAAATTATTGTTTTTGGTTGGAAAACATTTTGCTAAGTCAACAAAACAGACTAATTTGACTGTCAGTAGTTTATTTGCAACTATTTATTTTGATACTTTTACATTATTATACCTTGTAAAACTAATGTAAAAAAATAATATGAAAAGATTTTAGAACAAATTCGTCAATTTCTCAAAGGAAAAACATAAAAAGACATTTTATTGTAAAAATAAAAGATATATTAACAAAAAATAATAAGAACCTCCTAAAATTGATTGCACAAATGCTCCTTTCTTTTCAATAACTCTTAGCAGCCTATTATCAATATCTGATGTTAGATTTGCAATTTTAGCGGCTGGTAAGTTGTTTGCAGCAACTTTAACTGCCTCCCAGAGGTCACACTTGCTGTTGAATTGCCTTCCATTAGAATAAATATCTCTCTTGAGGATGCTCCACAGGTTCTCAATGGGATTCAAGTCACAGCTATTTGAAGGTCAGTCCATAAAAGAATCTTCAACAAACCCCTTTTGTTTCGACCAGGATTTAGTAAAATTTGATACATGACTTGGTGCGTTGTCTTGCATAAAGATCATAGATCTACGCTTGGCTAAAGACTGGTTATCAAGCCATTCAAAGAAATATTGCTCTAGAAAATCACAGTAACATTTGAAATTCATTTTAACCCCGTCTTTCCGTTTAAATAGACCCATGAGCTCATTACCAATAATCCCAACCCATATCATGATCCCACCGCCGCCTTGTTTGCGTTTAAAAAAATTTCTTGAGTAATGTTGCTTGCAAACCCATCCTCGAGCCTATCCATCGGGGCCGATCGAGGGTGATCCTTGATTCGTCTGTAAAAAGCACTTTACTGAAATCAGTTTTCATGTATTTTTTTGCCGACTGCAATCTTCTTTCCTTATGTTTTTTTTTGTTAAAATGGGTTGATTTGATTTTTTACATCAGCAAACTTCACTTGACACCATAGGAGCTCCAGCGGCCTCAAATATGAACGCACTTGACGCATTTGGGTTTCTTATTAATTCTTTTCGGATATGTGATAGATCTTGCTTTGTTAAATTCCTGAATTAAACCTGAGACTTTTTTCCTTGGTTGAATTCCCATTTGACATATTTTCTTGATTGTTCGATGATCCCTTTTCAAATCCTTAGAAATTTGAAGCGAAAACTTTCCTTTGCTAATTTCTTTGATTATATAGTTCTTTTCATTCATTGTTAGTTCTTTTTTACGAGCCATAATACTAAATTCTAGTTCTTGCAAATAATCTCTTGACGCTGCAAATTGCTATAATTACTGAAAAAATACTAAATATCAATCTGAAATTGAAAATTGGGACTTAATTGCTTTCATGCTTACTCGCTATACATAATAGTACAAATTATTTCATTGGATAACACATATCTATGAATTTTACATACATATTTGACAATAACTCTTTTGCATATCTCTAGACGCAGTTTATATAAATGGACAATGAGATCAACAGACTGTCACCAGTGGTGTTGACATCAATGTCCATTTTTATATTTACATACGCTCTATCCCTGATAATGAGCAATTTAACCCATAAAAATAGCATACTTAAAATATATATTTTATCATATATATATATATAATATGCATGTTTCATTAAAAACGACAGATAAGGTACTACGGTTAAGCTTTTTATTTAATTTTTCTTGTGTTCGAATAAGAGCTTTCTTTTCTGGACAAAGGGTGTGTAAGAACTGTCCAAAATGTTTTAGATTTCCGAGCGCTTTCGGCTATACCTTTAGCCATTATCAAGGATGATTCGATTTTTCAGCTTAATTGGGTGCGTGCGTTCTGTGTATGTCTTAGTGTGTGGTAGGGATGTTTTAATTTCCGAATGCTGTTAGCACATTGTGGCCTTGTTCGTAGTTAATATTGTTAAGAGTTGGCTTTTTCTTTTTAATTATTAAAGCTTCCATTATTTTTAGTCTTTTTTGCAGGTGGATGCAGTTAATATATTTGTTTTCTACTCGTATATTCAGTACTACTAGTCTGGTAAATTTGTGTGTGTGTGTTTAAATGGGTTCAAATGGAGCTGTGATCAGATAGGTGTAACGTAAGACGTCTGGATAAGCATGTGGTTGTGTAGCCGATGTAATTATTTATGAGTCCGGTTTGATCAGGAACACAGTTCCTTAAGGGGCATTTGAACTCATAGATAATGTTCGTTCTTTGTAATTTTGACTTAGCTGGTGTGTTGTTATTTTTGAGGATAAGGTTGGCTGTCTTAAATTTTTTATAATAGATAATAAATTTGATTTTTTTTATTCGGATCAATTGGACTAGTATATTTATCTATAATATGCCTTAGAGAAGATTCGTCTTGTTTGTAATTAATATACATTTGGTTTTTGTAATAAATGTGTATGTGATTTTTGGCTGTGTGTTCGCTATCGTCATTACTTGCTTTGGGGAGAAATAGTCTAATTTGGTGGTCTATAAGGTGGTTAGGGAAGCCGTTGTTGATTAGTGTTTGTTTTACATTAATAAGTTCTTTGAGGAAGCATAGTCGAGAAGATGAATTCTGGTGTGCTCTATTTATACTACTCCAAACGCTATAATCATGTGGCCCATATAGATGAAATAAGTGTTGTTCGAGAATACATATGGCCACACTTCAATCTAAAACTTAATCACTGTGTTTAACCATTCGATATAGGAATGGCATTGAGCTTGTTTTCCTTCGGGATCTGTGCTGTCATTATATGCTCCTCGTTGTTCACGACCCCTCGAACCATCACAGACGACTTGAACTTTGTGTACATCATCGTTGGTAACTGCGTAATCTTTGTGAATATTAAAATTATGCGCATGCCGCGTAGCATTATATTAGATTATCTTTTCTTTGTGACCATCTAACGGTTGCTTTCTTAAATATCTGGCGCACTCTGTAGAGTTTATCATCGTAAAATGTATCACAGAGGATAAATCCATCGTTTGATTTTGCGAAGGAAGATTTAAGTGAAATGCAGTGCGTGTAACATATCAACATCCGAACAGATAATTTTTCATGGAATCCCGAGTGGATGTTGGTAAATGAAAGATCCGGATGGATTGGATTTTTTTTAGTGGTAGATTAAATGTAGAGTAATTTTCATTCCTAAATATACAGGGTGTGCCTACAAAAAATTGACAGCCTTTAAAATGTGACTATCTGAGTAAATACAGGTGACAGGCAAACGGAATTAAATAAGCTTCATGTTGAACAACAACAGATATATATATCGAAATTCAAATGGAACTGTTTTCACAAAGCTTCACAAATGTTCAATATGTGCACCACCTGTTACACGACACATGTCAAGTGGGCAGTCCAGCTGCTACCAAATACGTTGTAGCATGCCTTGCGTAACTTTTTCCGGAGGTTCTGTGCTTACGTTCCTCAACGCTTGTAGTAAGAGGCGGGATATAGCCCTGTCTTTTCCCATAGCCACGCCCCCCCCCACAAAAAAGCCCAAGGTATCAAGTCAGGTGAACGTAGTGGCTATTTGAACAGTACATTGTCATTATCCTTGGCACACCCGAGCCATCTCCCTAGTACATCCTCGTTTACGACTTTTGTTAAAATTTGCGATTATTTGAGTGGGAATTGGCTATGTTATTAGGCTACAAAATGATGTTAATCTTTTTTGGGGGGGGCAACCTGTATTTCTTAGAAGTAAAACGAAGCTTAGGTACTGAGGTCTCTGCCGTATGTTTTTTTTCTCTCGTAATATTCTTCTTCAGTGTGCCATGACCATTCAGGACGTAGGCGATCACGGCTCTCCACAACTTATCTTTGTAACTGTTATTATGATTTATATTTTTGATATTTAATACCTTCTAATACCTGTTTTATCAACCATTTACACAAGCTTTGTTAGATTACTCTGCTTTTCCTCTGTGGCTTTACTATATCCCATGAGTGTCAAATTCTCCAAGCACTCTTTTCTTACTATGTGTCCTAGAAATTTCAGTTATTTTTTATTCTAAGTATAAGTATCGATTTTTGTGTAAAACTTTGTCGTTCAGTCCGTGGTATTCACAGCATCTTTCTATAGCCTCCCCCACTTTTCTGTTGCCTGAAGTCTCTTCTTAATTTGCGAGGAGATTGTCCAGCATTCACTGCCATATAGGAGGACAGATATTGTAGATCAGTTCATCATTCTTTTACTAACAAAATTTTCCTGTTTCTTAATACTTTGCTTCATTTTTGGAAGGTAACTTTCGCTATTCCAAAATGTGTTCGGATTTCGGTGCCGCATTCTCCACTTCTGTTAAAAAAAAATGTTTCCGAGATTATTTACACTATTCATACGCGGAGTATTGTCTTTATTTTTGCTGCTATCACAAGGTTCCGGCATTTGTACCTTCCGGGCTTCCTCACGTGTATAACGATCTGGATATCCTAGAGGGAATTCTGAAAACAGCCCTTTATTTAATCTACGGAGATAGACAGTTCTCATTCAACTGCTCATGTCTAAGGACATCGTCTAGTTCTTATTTTATTTAGTGATGTTCAGTTATTGCTCAACTTGTTTCCCCTGAGTGCAAATACATACTGTCCGACCCAAGGATTGAACTCACAATCACTGTGCCGCCAAATGTTTAGTTTTCAACTCGGCCATTGTCCCGTAGATCGATATACACATGATAAAGGCCGGAAGTCGCAATGGCCGAAACTTTTTGTTGACAGCAACAAATATGCGGACAATAGTCCAAATATAATTCGAGTAAATAATGATAACTTCTCATCCCAGAAATTCAGACAGAAACTTCCAGGATATTTAGATTTTCGTAATTACTTGAAGTTGGTATCGCCAATTCGTAGTCCCCATCTTGTGCTGTTCCTCTTGGTCACAACTATAGATTCTTTCTTCTTCTATTACGTTCTGTCGGATTTCTTGCAGTTTCTTTTCTGTGTCTGCGATCAAGACTGTTATCTGTATGTCTTACGTTAAGATTGCAGTCGCCATTAATGAATGATGACAGGGCGTCTCCTTTTCTAAGGAACTTCTCGCTGTGAGGATTGAATAAGCCTGTTGAGAAGACACAACATTACGTTACACATCTTATTATTTTTGTGCAAATACTGAATTGAATTGCTGACCGTATACAGGCAGTTCATTTCCAGTATAAATTCTGAATTATTCTAATACCTTTCCCAAATGTATAAAGCTGATGTAGAGAATTAATGACATGGAAATTCCTGTCTTGCGAAAACAAAATTTTTCAGTAAGGATTACGGGGTGCGCCTAAGCGACACCAGATATTTATGCACGGATTGTACACTTTCCTGTACCAGTAAGTGTAATGATAGCAATCAGTTGCAGGATAATGCTGCCACTGAGCAAATTTCGCATTACTCTGTCAAAGAATCCAGGCGCAGGGCTGGTTTGGGGTTATTCCGTTCAGATGTTGTGTGTAACGCAAAATCTATCTGGTTTACTTGAGTGCAAGGGTTCTGTTGTCAACCTGCTACATATTTCCCAAGATCGAGGTTTACTACCGATGTTTCTCCTAGGTAGATAGACGAGTGAAGCTGAGAGGCTTGCCGGCCTTTGAATATAGTGTATCTGCATGCGAAATTGTCTATAATTTCAACATATGCAAAGAAATTCATTAAATGTCCCAAGATCTTTCAGTGCGTAAACGATCATGGCGCTCTACAATTTCCTCTCTTTTATTGACTCCTTACCATCCTTGTTTGCACCATCTCGTTAAGTCGGTTACTTGTCTTTGAAGTTGCATCATCATTTTTTATCATTTTACCCCATGTAAGGCAGTAAAGCCACTAAGACACAAGAGGTTACTGACTGTAAAAGAATAAAAAAAAAGAGAAACATTATTAAGGAGCGAGAACAATAGAAGAGGACTCAAGAGGACAGTAGACAATGTATTCATCTTGTAAAAAGGACATTCCTGCAGGATCATTAGCCGTAACTACGATTGTCTACCAAGGTTAAATGGATTGTTGACACGAGGTTTCTTGATATTGCATTTAAATTTTCGAACATCAAAATTGGTTGGAAAGAGAGTTCCACAAGCGAGAAGTGTGAGTAAAGAAACTGTTAGAATAGAACTTGCGGTTGTCATCTAGTACTGATCTTGAAGTTATACCTAGGTACACTAACGAAGAGTTCATTCGAATTACCATGAAAAAATTTATAGAAAAGGTACAGGGGAGCTACATTACAGCAGTGGAAAAATGACTGAAGGCGAGATGCCAGGTCAGGATCAATAACATTGCAGATTGGATTTTATCAAAAATATATATCGGGAAAAACGGACCATATGTGGCAGCAATATTTAAAGCACGGACTAATGGTAGACTTATAAATATGTATGATAGATTCTGGAGAGAAAATTTGTCTAGCTCGACGCAGTGAACCAAATTTTTAGCAGGAGTCCTCACAATGGATTCAATATAATCTTTCCACTTCATGCCAGCCGAAAATATTAGTCGAGAATGTTAGCTCGAGAAGGCGCAACGCTTCACTTACCGGGCGGTTAGCATCAGCCATGCTTTTGGGAAGCAGATATAGAGCTGTTTCGTTTTGAATCGTTAAAATTAGCAAGGCATTCCTGTGAAGAAATCGCCCAACAACCAATGCTGTATAGCAGTTCGGTACTATTTTTGTCGTTTTTAACGAAGTTTTCCTGTGTTTTAATACTTTGCTTAGTTTCTGAAAGACACTTTTTGCAATTACTATGTGTCTTCTAATTTCTGTGTCACATTTTTCCGTCTTTTATTTTACCATGTTTACTATTTTCAGGCTACAAGAGGTTTGCCGATGATATCAAAATGATGCTTGGTAGGAAACCGTTCTTCCTTTTCCGTGCCTGCTGGTGTTTTATTGCGCCCGTGGCAGTGATTGTAAGTACATCACACCCCGTTAGAGCTTTTTAAAACAATGCCTTACAATAGATGTATTACACCTGTACAGATATAATGGAACGCTTGAAGGGTTAAGAGCACACCATACGGTTTTCTGCCGTGTTAACGATAGCTATTCGCTACGGTGATAGCTGATCACCCCCTTTTTTTTTCGTACTCCAACATTTATTATCTGTAGACCCAAGTTATTCAGACGAAACCGAGTTGATGGCAGACGCATAAATTTAATTACAGCCTAGACAATGTAACAAAGGAAACGGTAACCATTGACTGATAGGAGACAGAATGGGTGATCGTTAGCAAGAAGACAAGCCTAAGGGTGTGAATTAGCGGTCGCAGTCTTAAGCAAGTACAGAAATTTAACTCTTTGAAAAGAGTTGTGGAAAGTGCGACACCGAAATCTGAAAGCAAGCGGGAATTGCGAAAGATGGCTTCCAAAAGCAAAGCAAAGTATTAAGAAACAGGAAAAACGTTGCTACAAAAAAAAAAAAAGAAAAATGCTGAACACCTATATAATATCAATGCTCCTACAAGTCAGTGAATGATAGATAATCTCCTCGCATAGAAAGAGGAGACCCGAAGCAACAGAAATGTGTTTCTACAGAAGGATGATGAGGATACCGCGGAGGAAACATGTGTACTAGAAAGGAGTTTAAAAGAAAGTGGGAACGAAAATTATACTCCTGTTTCAGATCGGTCAAACAGATTTGAAATATTTGGAACATATAATGAGAAAAGAAGGATTGGAGAATTTGACACTCACAGGAGGAAAGACGGACAGAAGGAAATAAGAACCAACCTAACGAAATTGTGTAAATGGATAACACAGAGCTATGAAGGATAAGAAGCATAAGAGCTATAATTAGCACGATCAACATATAAAATATTTTTTTAAATTTTTGTGTAACGCGTTTTGTAGTGAATGTCTTCATCGGACCAAAGTAATATATTCTTTTACGGAATTATTATGGGAGGCGGTGGGGAGACATAAAAACGCAATTGCCATTTGTAACAATTCACTGACAGAAAAGGCCTTAAGATTTTAGAACGCTGAAAATTTAAACCTTCCAATTTAAAACCTCCTTTTTTCGCCTCTTCTTTATTCCCTTTCAGTCTCTCCATACCTCCATTTCTGCCTCTTTCACCTTTACCACTAAGTATCCCACACAGTGACAAAAGACGAACCGCCAAGAGAAGAGAAATTTTGGAAGAAACTGGACTCAAATTCACCGTGGATGATCCAGCGATCAAATCCCTCTCCACACACTAGCGTTTTTATATCCCCCCCCTAACAACATGCCGAATATTATTGCGTAGTATGCGACCTTGGAAGAACTAATTCTGAAGGTAATTTGACTACAGTATATACGCTAAATTTTATATCTCATTTATTATACGACCTTCTTAAAATTATCTTTAAAATTAGGCATTCAAAAGTCGCATGATACACGAGTATACGTGGTATTTATTAGTTATATAGTTGCTATTACTTATATTTAGTATTACTTATTGGTATTATAGTTATTATTACTGATATACCTACATACTAGCGTATCATACGACCCTTGAAAATCTAATTTTGAAGCTAATTTGACTACAGAAAATGGATATATAGTTTGGACAGTAGCTAGGCGTACATACGTTAATTTTATACCTCGGGTATAATGCGACCCCATTAAAATTGGCTTCAAAATTAGGTTGTATGATACGATATATAATTCCATTAACAAAATATTGCTTTGGTGCGATAAAATCCTCGAAGGTAGAATGTGTGTCACATTTTTTACACTTTGTCATTCGTTTAACTCACAGAATTTTAAAAATGTCTTTCTATTCTCCATTCTTTGTGTTCGGATTTTATTCGTGGCAGTTTTATGTGTTTTCTACAACTATCAAAATATCTATATTTATTAATAATAGCTTTGTCAGTATTTGAATGCAGAAAAGAAATAGAACTCGATAATTCTTCGTCAGTTCACGACTCTCATTTGGATCGCTTGAGTGGCGCTCAAGGCTTTTAGAATTTGTTTAATCTATCAATAAACATTTTCGCAGATCAGTGATTAAAAATGTTTCCCAGGGAA
>CAHIKZ030000152.1:1890000-1897500 GCA_903632075.3 Acanthosepion pharaonis
TGTCTGTAATTTATTCAATCAGACATGCCTATTGAGAATTTTCTGCCTAAATACACAAAGTTTAATATATATATATATGTGTGTATATATATATATATATATATATATGGAAAATGTATATTGTAACACCCGAGCGCTAATATCCCTTCAAATTTTTCCAAAATAGTCTTAATTCCGTGCAAATGTATATGCTTAACTCAAATCAACAATTAGATATTGAAGAAACCTATCTTTTTGGATGTTAACGACCAGAAATAATTGGACTTATTCTCGCTCTTCTTGTCATACTTTACGGCCTTATTGAGAGACATTCACTGCTGAACGATTTCGCGCATTTATACAATTTTGGCCTAATTACTCCCTCAACGAAATTAATACGCGTTTTTTTTTTTTTTTTAATTTAAGTAGGGTTAGGGTTAGGGGTTAGGAAATGCGCCACTCTTTTTTGAACGCAGTAGAGGTGGTTTTTGTTGAACGCGGTAGAGGTGGTTTTATTACTAGCATCTATCGTAAACCCACCTTTACTGGACTTTATTTGAATTGGCGTTCATTTGCTCCTGCATCAAGGAAAATTAATCTCGTTAAAACCTTGGTGTATAGAGCGCTTAAAGTGTGTTCCCCTATTAGATTGGACCGTGAATTTGGGAACATTAGGGAGATTTTCCTTAGTAACGGCTATCCGGAGGCGCTTATTGACCATATTATTAGTAAGAAAACTAAGGAATTTCATTCCTTAAAATCCAGGGGCCTTCTAAATGTCCGGTTTATTTGAAGATTACCCTGATTGGGGATAGTGGTCAGGGCTTAATTAAGCAGGTTAGCAAGTCGGTTTCGGTTGTTTCCCATCAGTTGCTTTACGTAGCATTTTTCAAACTAGGTCTGCGTTTCCGTCTTTTCGCAAGGATGTATTGCCCTACATCAAATTGAGTAATTTAGTATATGAATTTAATTGCCAGTGTGCTGCTGGTTATGTGGGGCGTACAACCTTGCATTTGGAAACTAGAATTAATCAGCACGTTCCTTCCAAAATACGACTTGGTAAGATAGATAGAATATGCTATCTTCCCCCCATGAATATGGAATCGGCTATTGCTCAACATTTAGTTGAGAATATAGCTTGTGCCAAGTTGTATAAAAAAGAGTGGTTTAGAATTATTGATACAGCCGATTCCAATAATCATTTGAAGATTTTGGAATCGGTCTGTATAGGATTTAGAAAACCTTCTCTCTGCCGGCAGAAAGAATTTATAAGGTCTCTGAATCTGTTGGGGATATTTTATTTTAACTGTCCCTCGCTATTTATTTACGATAACCCTTCCCTCGTTACAAGTATATATACTTGTTCGTTATTTTAGTGTGTTTCCCCCTCTTTTTGCTCTTCAATATCGCTATTATTCATTTCGCTAATCCAACGATTGTCTCCTGATGAGATGTTGGCTGAAAGAACTCTAGAGACTTTTAATATTAAAATCAATAGTTTCCTAGTTTTAAAACTATTTATAAATTTTGTACCTCCAAACATTTGTATATATATATATATATATATATATATATATATAATAATTTATTAAAGCTTCGTCAGAGATCAAGATAAAAATGATTTTTATCATTTCTATCCTGACGAAGCCTTAAAAATTGAAACATGTGAGAGTAAGAACTGTTTCCTACTTGTTCTTTATCCCATATATATATATATATATATATATATATATATATATATATATATATATACAAATGTTTAGAGGATCAAAATTTATATAGTTTTAAAAACAAGGAATGTATTGATTTTTAATTTTAAAAGTCTCTAAGGCCCTTTCAACCAACATACATATCAGGTGATCAACAAAGTTAACGACAATGAAAAGCAAAGAAACACACTAAAATAAAAAAAAGTGTATATCACCTCGTTACACTTTTTTTGTTATTTTAGTGTGTTTCCCCCTTTTTTGCTCTTCATTGTCGTTAATATTCTTTTCGTTGATTAATTATCCAACGATATACTCTATGCGAAATTTTTACATACATACTGTAGGCTAAGAAGGGAATAATGGTAGAAGCGGAAAACGATCGATTCAATTTTCTTTTGTTTCGGGCTAATGCTGAGGGTTGTTTATGGCCATCACCTCAACATTGGTTTCATTATGCTGGTTGGGTGGTTGGAGGAAGTGTGAATGTATATAGTTTATTTATGGTCATGTACACTAGATTGATTATATATCTACTATTTGTGATTTACGGTTTTATTCATTTATATTGTTCCTTTACAGGTCGCCGTCGACTTAAGACCACGATTGGTTTCTACCGACAAGGCATGAAGCCAACTGGTCGTAAGTCGGTCTGTAATTAATCTTGCAGCACTGCATACTGAAGAACAGCTGGTTTAATATTTCCTAAACATACAAAAAATACAGGTGTAAAAAAAAGGAAATATTTTACTTGTAAAACATGCCAAAACTTACAAATATAACACATCTTATTAGTCCCAGGCCATTGATTGTGTATCGTCGTCCATACATATCACTTCGTAGTCGTAAAGGTCGATGACAACTGGTATTTTGTATATCTTAATTAAGAACAAGAGCTCAAAACAGAATAAAATAGTGGTAATTACCTTTACAAAACAAGATAAACTGGTAAGGAAAAGGTTAGCGCTCATTTCGAAAGGCAGGTACAAAAATGAATTCCTTCTACACTACCTACACCCACATCATAACCAAAAAGACTAAATAAATCTCATAAACTCATTTAATCAACATAATAATTTTTATTTCAGATTTTTTTCTTCCTGGTAACTCAGTTCTATGGACGAAATTTGTAAACGTTGAAGGCATCGCAACTGTCTCCTGTATATACATTTTCCATCACACACAATCACACACACACACACACACACACACACACACACACACACACACACACATATATATATATATATATATATATATATATATATATATATATATATATATATAAGGACAACTCTGAATTCAAAACATGCGGAGGGTCGTTTGGGGACCCTGTGGCACGTAGTGCACCAGGCCTCTGTATTCGGCCCATTAAAAAGTGTGAATGGTCCTGCACGAAACCTTCACCCTTATAATCAAATCTCGTGTGCTGTTGTCGGGCTGTCAGTTTCCTAGGAACTGATCTGCTTGACCGTAATACGTCGAATTCGACAGGAGAGTCGATATATATATATATATATATATATATATATATATATATAGATAGAGAGAGAGAGAGAGAGAGAGCATGTATATAACACGAAGCGTAGAGTCAGACAATGTCAGTTGAACCGTTAGCCGATTAATCGACACTCAACCGACCTTGAAATTTCTGATCAAATTAATGAATGCTCGTCAAAGGCCTACCGAACCATTTCATGTGTCTTGGTAACATTTTCGTGCCAAAACATATGAAGCAGCCATATTTCTTCTTTATGTCAGCTGTCGTCAAGATTGCAAAGCCGTTCCAGTGCAGAAAGACAAAATATCCCTTAATAATTCAACACAAATTTATAGAACTAAACCTGTTGTCTGACTGACTTAATTGAGAGTCGAGAGTCGCTAAACGTGCGCTCATTTTTCCTTAACCTCTACAATCTTAGCGTGTGCATTGCAGTGCTTTCGTCTATATGGTTCGACATACAGATAACTGTCGATCATTGGCTTTACTATTAAATCTTTTTTTTGTTTTTTCCTTCCCTTCTTCTTTTCCTTTCAACCTTTCGCACTTTATTTATTGATTTATTTCTTGTCTTCCCAGGGAATTTTTGGTACTAGTATATGGCAATACAAAGACCCGACCTTAGGGTCCTACGTATATCCTCGCTGGGCTTACGATTTGGGCTGGGCAATCGTCGTCACCGGAACTGGATCAGTGCCTTGCTACTTCGTTTATTATTGCCTGAAATTGTATAAAAAGAACAGAAGTTCTATAAAAGATGTGAGTATCTTATTTAATTTCGTTTCATTTTTTTTTCTCATATTTTGATATGATAATATTGTTTCATCATAACACGATTGTTTGGTTGATTTTGCAAGACAGAAACTGAATGGCTATGCACACATAGATAGATCACTGACTAAAATATATTAATGAACTGAAATAGATAGATAGATAGATAATGAACTGACTGAGATAGATAATGAACTGACTGAGAGATAATTAACCGACTGAAATTGATAATGAACTAAAAGATATATATATATATATATATATATATATATATATATATATAGATAGATAGATAGATAGATAGATAGATAGATAATTAAGTTGCTGAGATAGATATATAGATAAATAGATAGATAATGGAGTGACTGAGATAGATAGATAGATAGATAGATAGATAGATAGATTATTGAGATGGATAGATAATGAAATGAATAGATAGATAATGAATAGACTGTAACAGATAGATAGATAGATAGATAGATAGATAGATAGATAGATAGATAGATAGATTGATTCAATTTGTTTTTAATATTTCTGCAAACTACATTTTTCCTAAGCATTTTCAGTCATTGAAACACTTTGAATGGTTTCAGGCTTTTTACACAAAATCGTAATTTTCAAGCATTTTTAATATTTAAGATTCAATTTTCGTATGTTTGTATCTTGCTTACTTATTGGACCTTACCTTTCTATAGTATGTTTTTTTTAAAGAAAATATTAGTTTGTGCTTACATTTCTGTTGTTTATCATTCGGAAACTCCCATGTGTACTGATTTCTAAATTACCCTATCATATTGGAAAGACATCTTTCATACGTAAAATGACCTCTAGTCGGAACTTTTACCTTTGCTTTCTCAAAACTTAGCACGCTCTAAATTTCCACAGACAGATAAATTACTGAAACACGTTGAAAAGGTTAGTTTAATACACAAAAGTACCTTTGAGAGGAATTTTTAACTCGATTCTGAAACTTTAATAAATTCAGATTCTTTTCTATTCAAGACCTTATAAATTAATGAAACGCGTTGAAAATTATCGGACTTTGAAAAATAATAATTGGAATGCACTTTTTTTTTTATTTCTTTTCAATTTGCAATATTACATTTTTATAGGTTTATAGACTTCTAAGTTACCGGAAAAGATGAAAAGTATATTTTCGTAAACGAAATAAGTTTAAAGGTACTTTTCATTAACTTTCGATATTTGCCAATTTCAAGTAGTTGTGTTTTTTTTAATGAATATTTTCAGCTCTTAAATTATTTCAATTGAAATCTGGCTCTTGAAAATTTACACATCTGAGTCTAAACCGAGACAAACTTTCTGTAAAATCTTAAGTGCTTCAGTCATGTTTTTTTTTTATTTTACAGGCGAAGTAATACAAAAAAGAAACATTGCCATTCTTTATTTATTTGTCTCTAGATTTTTTCTGATTGTATATTGATAACCTCGTCTGTCTTATTACCATATATAGCGCAAATAACGCGGTAGCCATGTTTCTTTCTCACTGAAAATCTTTATTCTTTGTGAGGTTGTCAATTATCGCTTTCGAATAAATAATATTTTCACTATTATCTACATACACCAACGTTCATGATGACAGATTTCGTCAAAAAGTACAGATTTTTTTTTATAGTAACATCATTATTTTATTACTTTATTATTGGTAAAAACGTTGCCTCATAAATTTTCTTGAAAGGAAATAATATTTAAATGAATATCAAATCCTAGTGTTTTTGTTGTGCCTCTTGGCATTCTAAGGTTACATTCCTTTAGTTAACTGATATATTTGAATCTCCACATTTTCCTGTTCTTTTTAGCTCTTAATAAACGTTGTCTATTTGTTATCTCTTCTAAACCCCGTCCTGGATATGACGATAAACTACATCCGCGTCCTGGGTAAGACGATAAACTACATCCAACAGCAAGGCCTCTGATCAGGAGGTTTTGAGGATCGTGGAACCACCTCTTAATTGCTGGTGCTCCCAGGTCTGCCCTGACCTGAGGTGGTAGCACCTGTTAGGGTCCAAGCTGTGGGCAAATAGTTAACCCCGAAAATGAGGTAAAATGCATTATGAAAGTGTAAAAATAGTTTTAATACCAGAAATACTTTGTAAAAAAATTATTACCAGAAATAAATTTTTGAAGAAAAAAAAACTATTACCTGCAATATATTTTTGAAAAATAAGAAAAAAAATATTACCAGCAATACATTTTTGAAAAAAAAATTACCAGCAATACATTTTTTAAAATAACATTACCGGCTATACAATACATTTGTGAGGAAAAAAATATTACCAGAAATAGATTATTGACAAAACAAAATATTATCAGGAAAAACATATTGTCGGCATTATATAACCCACTTAGGTTGATATGACGTAAATTAAAACAGACCAAACTGCTCTCCTCAACCCTCTTCCGTCGTCCATCTGCCCAAGCTCGTTAAGAATGTCATGCATTGTTTTTCTATGTTCCTCTTTCCTTCAATCAGTCTCGTGAGTATCAAATTTTCCAAGCCCTCTTTCTTCATTATGTGCCTTACAAATTTCTACTGTCTTTTCCTGATGTTAAGCATAAGTGTCCTTTTTGCTTCCATTCTATTTAAACTCCGTCGTTTCTCACATCTTCGGTCCATGGCATTCTCAGCATCCTTATGTAGAACCATATTTCAGTTGCTACACGTCTCTTCTTCATCTGTGAGGCGATTGTCCAGCATTCCCTGCCATATAGGGAGACTGATATTACATAACAGTTCAGAACTCTTTTCTTTGTATCTAAGGAATTTTTGTCTGTTGATATTTACCTAGCTTTTAGAAAGCATCTGTCACTATCTCAGTGCACTTTCGGATTTATGAAGATAGATAGATAGATGTACAGACTGAGATAGATAGATAGATAGATAGATAGATAGATAGATAGATAGAAGCAATTGGTGCAGAAATGAATTCCATATATTCACATTTAATGCTACAAGTCTGTAATTACTATGTAATAATAGCTATTTTCTTAGAGCGAAACATTCAGAATTTATCCACCGAGCAGCCAATGCCATTATCTGTTGAAATTTATGAAATCTTTTTATGAAAAATGAAAGTGCAACAACAGCTACTGAACTTGGGAAACCAAGTTCAGTACCTGTTATTGCTCTTTCCATTATTGATGAGTTTTCCTTTCTAACCTTTTATATAAAGTAGTGTGGAATGTCAACATATTCATTATATCAAGATTTAAATAAAAAATCACTTATTAATTATAAAAAATTAAGTAAAAATCCATTACTAATTATGAAAAATTAAATAAAAATCCGTTATTAATTATAAAAATTTAAATAAAGATACGGTGTTAAATATAAAAAATTAAATAGGAATCCATTATTGATTATGAAAATTTTTGAAGATCATAGTTGGCTGGGAAGCTAAAAGCTGGAAGTGAGTGCAACAGGTAAAAAGTGCGATAGAAGGAACTATTAGCATAGAACTTACGGTCAGATCTATTAATTTCAACCGTAAAATGATGACAGCTTGCCGCCAATCTAATACTGTA
>CAHIKZ030000152.1:1902500-1942388 GCA_903632075.3 Acanthosepion pharaonis
ACGATCGCTAAAGCGTGAAACCCAGGGTCACAAACTCACATCCAAAATATATATATATATATATATATATATATATATATATATATATATATATATATATCAAGGATTCGAAAAGTTGTGTTTTGATCGTGTTCATTGGATAAATTTTACGGGTTCTTTAATAACCTATGCTTGAAAAATGTTCCTTAAAATAACCCTGTATGTTATAAGCAAGAATTCTTTTTTTATTTTGTTTGTTTGTTTTGTTTTGTTATTTTTTTAAATAATTCTTACACTCAGCAGGTTTTCCATTACGGTAATTCCTTGTGGCGTAATTTCCATATATAACCATCTCCTTGTTGAATTGTCAATACAGGAATTCTGAGATGTAATTTAAATCATGACATTCGACAATAAAGACCACAGATATAAAATTCTGACATCATGTTTTCTCTTTTATTTTGATAGTAAGATAGATAGATAGATAGACAGATAGACATGAGCAGAGTGAGATAGATAGATATGAACAGAGATAGATTGAACAGAGTGAAAGAAATATGAAAAAAGATAGAAAGATAGAAAAATAGATATGTACAGTGATATAGATAGAAATGAACAGAATGAGATAGATAGATAGATATGGACAGAGTGAGATAGATAGATAGATAGATAGATAGATACATACATACATACATAGATATGGAGAGATTAAATATATATATATATATATATATATATATATATATAATAAATAAATATGTAATAACCCAATAAAAAATAATAAAAGAAGCACTAAATAAAACTATCCTGATAAATCGTAAACACTTCTCACATACAAGAAAAATAAAAACAACAATCGGATTCCCATGTTTTTTTAACCACAATCAATATTCCTCACACTTATTCACAATTTAAAAATGATTACAAGAACCTCCAATTAGACAACAAGATCAAAGACATTTTCGATAAACCACCCATAAATGCAATGAAACAATCACCTAACTTATCAGCTATCCTCACCTCTACCAAATATCTAAACAATAGAAACCAAACAGGAAATTACAAATGTACCAAACCTCGTTGCTTAGTTTGCAAACATTTAATAATAGCTAATACATTTTCCGTACCCAACACCAATATCAGGATACAGCCACCTAACCTCACCTGCGATACCCATAACGTAATCTATTATTTATTCTGTCCTAATAGTGGATATATTGGTGAGTCTGGAAACAATTTTAGATTTCGTTTTAATAACCATAAACAAACAATACGTCAAAACAACCCTTATTCCCCATAGCTAAACACTACAATCAATCAGGACACATTAGAAAACTGCAAATGTTTATTAATAGATTCCGATTTTACTTCCACATTCACACGCAGAAAAAAAGAAACATATTGGATTTTAAAATTAAATACACATAAACTAGGGTTGAATAGGGACTTAGGTGTTTTAAATCTTTATAAATATTTTAATAGTTAAGCAATTTTTTTTTTTTTTTTAGATATAGTAAAAAATTGTTTTAAATATTTATGACAGTTAGATTTAAGTTAGGAATATCCGAACAGTGACGTTCCATATCACGTGACGTCCGCGTCTCGCGAAGGACGCTACTTGCTAACAAACAGTAATTTTAATTTATTTGTAACAAACAGTTATTTCTGATGAAAAATTGAGGACAATTTGAAATATCAAATATATATATAAATAAATAAATACTTTCATAAAATAAAACATTATAATTTTCAATTTGAAACTTTTTCTATATATATATATATATGTATATATATAGAGATAGATAGATAGATAGATAGATAGATAGATAGATAGATAGATAGATAGATATGAACAGAGTGAGATAGATATTGCAGCTGCTGAACTTCAATATGGGCAATGTCATAATCATTCACCCCTTCTTCTTCAACATTTTCTGTCACGGTTATAATTTCAGCAATTTCCTAGTCACTTACCTCTTCCTAACCCTAGGGTTGTCTCATGTAAATCACTCATTTATTTCGACTTCATTTAAATAACAGGCAAAACGTTTGGCCTCTCACAGCATTCCCTAAAAATAAAAATTAAAATGAAATACATTTGTATTTTTTAGAAGTAAAAAATAAAATTTAATTACCTGCTTTTATTTTTCAGTCCTTCTCCGGGCTGCTCTTACTACCAAATAATTAAATTTCAATTTGTCTGTCCATAATACATTTTGCTAAATTATGAGTATTTTGTTTTAGAAACATTATATTTTGCGTTCACCATTAACCAGTCAGCAGACGTTTTTAAGATTACTAAAAGGATTCAACATTTGATTCAGGTCAAGGGAATCAAGAAAAAAATATCATTCGATTTTACAAAGAGATGCTATACCATCTGATTTAGGTTTAATGGGAAAACTCACATTTCAGCAGAACAGCGGTCCAAAACATTATGTCAAAATTATCTCAAGTTAAAAAAAAAAAAAAATAACAAAATTTTAGAAATTATGAATTAGCCACCTCAATCTTCTGACTTTACTTCCACCGAATAAATATGGGATGAATTGCAGAGGAGAATTCGAAGAGAATGCCCAAAGCGTGAGCTTTGTCAGTGGTTGAAGAATGCTTGGGAAGGTCTGTCATCTACTTACTTTCAAAAACTATTGGATAAAATGCCAAGAATTTATAAAGCAGTAATTAATAATTATGTTTTTTTTTAATTGACGGAAACATCATATGATGCTCTTGTATTATATTTTTAAAATATTTGATTGCTTAATTTTGTCAAAATAAAAGTAAATACACTATAGTTACTCAAATTTTATCTTTATCTTTAAAAAAATACCAAAAATATCTAATTTTAAGGCGTTTTTAAATAAAAGTGTGGTCCCCAAAAGTTTTGATAGTAGTATTGTATTATTTTCTAAATTTTCAAAACACCTGACCGAGTTCGGATAATTGAAGATTTTCGTGTGCAGTATTTGTATTCGACTTAGACACTTTCTGAAGTAAAATTGACTGTTTTTATATTGACTAAGATGTAAATGTTTTAAAATGTGTTTAACAATTTTTATATTGAGAGTAGTAAAATTTATTTAAAGTTCATTCGTCGTAGGAATTAGTAGGTTGTATGTGGACAACTTATACTGAGAGCAAACTGCTTACATACGGATAGAAAATGAATAGCAACACTGAAATAAATAGGGGCAGGCAGCAAGATGTGTCTTGCTCCGATATTTATTCAATCTTTACAGTGACGGTATTCGACGAGAACTGGAGACCCTACCTGAATTTTTATCGACAGGCCTAATCTTAACAATAAAAGATACACAGATGGTACTGTGTTGATGGCTGACTCTGCTGGTTGGTTGTTTTGTTTTATGGCAACCTCAGTGGGCCATAACATATCAACCTCAGTGGGCCATTTAATGCTAACAAAAATTTTGAAATATTTTTCATAGCGGTAGTTTGTAAAAAAAAATATATATATATATATATATATATATATATATATATATATATATATATATATATATAAACAATTTTTAATTACTCATATTTTTTAGTACAATCCAACTTCTTTTAGGAAATTTACAATCTTGAATGGTTTTATTTTCGTAAAAGTATAGCAGGTAATATTATTTTCAAAAATGTATAGCTGGTAATATTTTTTCAAAAATGTATGGCTGGTAATGTTTTTTTTTTCAAAAATATATTGCTGGTAATAGATTATTTCTTCAAAAACTATTTCTGGTAATAATTTTTTACAAAGTATTTCTGGTATTAAACCTATTTTTACACTTTCATAATGCTTTTTACCTCAGTTTCGGGGTTAACTATTTGCCCATAGCTGGGACCCTAACCGGTGCTACCACCACGGGTCAGGGTGAACCTGGGAACACCAGCAATTAAGAGGTGGTTCCACGCTCTTCAAAACCTCCTGATCAGAGGCCTTGCTGCTGGATGTAGTTTATCGTCTTACCCTGGACGGGGATAACTCGGAAAGAAAACTACCGGATCTCCTCAATTGGAGTGGTAAAAGAAATATAGAAATAAAGAACTGACCATCATCTGCAAGAAGACACAAAGTATGGACATCAGCAAGTGAAAAAAAAAACCCAAAGAAGCGAGTTTGGGAATCGAAAATATGAATATCAAGCGGGTGTAACAGTTATATATCTGGGAAGTATTTATAAGGACACATGGCACAGTGGATAAAGGCGTTGGTTAGATCCAGTGACAGGACCCAAAGAGTGTGAGTTCAATACCCGGTTAAGGCAGTGGAGAACTTGGAGAGGGAAAATTAACAGGAGATAACTGATAACTGACATCCATCAAAACATGGCACGTGGAAATAGAACAGTCTACCCCAGTGAGCGAAATAAAGAGTTTAGTTCGACATTCCAACCACCTGAAAAAGGCCGGGGCGTACAACGGCCGAAGCGTTGTGATAAATATGGCGACAAAGATGAGGACAATAGTCCAAATAATGTACATAATACCTCATCTCAGAAATATAGACAAATTCTTTTGTTATTAAATGAGTGGTTAGAATGTCCGTTTTCCGACCGTGAGACCCGGGTTAATATCTCAACATTTTTGATTTGTCAGAATTTATATTAGTGGCCTGGAGAAGCCTGTCAGGATTCCATTGAAAAAAAAAATCTCATAAAATCCCGAAAAGCTGACTCAAGCCATGTGAGTGAAATTGGGGTCCGTCAATGGATGTTCTTGTTAGCGTGATCCGAGGGTTTCTACATACTGGCCTTATTCAGAATGTTAATCACGATGGATAATGCTCTCTATCCCACAAACTGTAACTAAGGTTCGCTAAACATAGTATAAAGCAGTATAAACCACACGTGGGCTCCGTTGGTGTTGAACAAATACAAATGTGCGTGAATATGTGTCTGCAGTAGGGGTAGGGATTGCCTAAGAGAAAGGCATACTCGGATACGAGCGGCCAGCAGTTACTTACTCATTTCCAGTAGCTTTGTCAGCCCTGTTGTATATCAATACTGCCCCGTAGAGTGAGTCAGAGCATGGACGGGAAACGTAGAAGTCCTGGTCATCTATTGCAGCGTGTAACGATTTCTCGTGACACCGGATAAAGACAGCCCAGATCGCAAGAATGGTACTATTGCGGTGCAACGACATTTCGCACTATAAATTCTTCCGGGATTCGTCTGTTTTGAAAATGAACTCGGATCCACTAATGAATTACGAGACAAAATCTTCTTTGAATCCGAAAGATGATGATGATGATGATGATGATGATGATGATGATGATGATGATTAGTGATGATGATGATGAACGTGATGATGGTGATGATGATGATGATGATTAGTGATGATGATCAAGAACGTGATGACCGTGAAGATGATGATGAGGATGATGATGATGATTAGTGATGATGATGATGACCGTGATGATGATGATGATGATGGTGATGAACGATGATGATGATGATGATGATGATGATGATGATGATTAGTGATGATTTTTTTATTTATTATAGAAACCAATGCAAATTATCTTATCAAAATTAGGATGATTGTCTCATGGAAATTTTTCAACAAACTGTTGCTAGTCTTGGTCGCTCATTTAATTTGAGTAAAACAATGCAAAGAAACTAGAAAAAAAAAACGATTTGATGAGGTTAACAAAGTAACAGCATACGCTTTTTAACAGCTCGTCGAAATATTTCCATGACATAAATCATTCGTTGGAACTACAAGTTTTTCTTTTAATTATGCAACTACCAACGGAGACAAGCATCTTAACTTTGATACGAATAAGGCATGGACCTCTTTTAAAAAGTGTATGCTCTTTATTGACGTCATCAGCTCAGTTTTTTTTTTCATTGATTTGAATTCTTAAGCGTTTCTAGTGTCTTTGCACTGTTTTACTCATATTAAAGAAGTGATCAAGACTAGCAAAAGCTAGTTGAAATATTTCCATGAAATAAATCATTCGTTGGAACGACAAGTTTTCTTTTAATTACAAATTGTCTTATAATCGAAATAAATTAAAAACCAATTTGTTTTTCATCTCTCTGATGTTATAATAATATAATAGTGTAAGCAATGGCGAGGACTAAAGTTTCTCCTGATATTTTCAAGAAGGGATGAAAGTGTCCATGTCGGCTTTGACCTTCACCCCTTTATCTATAGCAGGATAGACTCTTTTCGCAATTATCCTCTGTACATCAGCAGTTGACCTGGTGAAAAAAAAATCCATATTGTTTGTCTGAGAAAAGGCCTGAACAGGGTGTAAGCAATGGTGATATTTCGAGAAGGGATGAAATCGTCCATGTCGTCTTTAACCTAGGAAGAAAAAAAAAATCAGTGGAGTAATTTTCAATTGGGAGGTTAAACATGTTAGTCCGAAAGGCGCCACGAAGAAAATCATGGAGTGAGTCCCAATCAGCATGCTTTTAATTGAAAGAACTCTTATGAATAGTGGGTTCTTATTTAATAGATGATTTGAGCGAAATATCAATACCTGCTATAGATAGGCCCGAGTTACCAAGAGGACAGTATTGCGAAGCTCGGCAAAAGCGGGGAGAGGAGGTAAGAAATAAATCAAGTAGAGAAGCCTGTTGATCGGTTTTGCTAGGGAAATGAGTAGGGAAGTCCACAACTGAGTAAGGGATTGGGCAATGAAAAAGTTAATGTTTGAATACCGGTAACCTCAGTACCCTTAGCACGTTTAAGCCACGGGTCGTGGTTAGCATTAAAGTCATCGAAGACAAAGATGTTCGCAGATGGATGGAAAGAAAGTGCTTTTTCTATACTGTTTGCTGTTTTGTCTAATATATTGCAATTGCTTTTAAAATATTTAGATTTCGGTATTAAATAACTCATAGCGGTTGATATGCCGCTAAACAAAATCAACCAGACAACATTTGCAAAAACATTTTGACCTATATTTTTTAAAAAAGTTTCGTCCTTGGAAAGTTCGTTTTCGACTCATACGGCGTTTAATGGAACATGCAAATAGCACCAATTTTCCGAGAATTTTGCTACCGATAACGACGTCTATGAAGGAGAAGCCTTTTTTTGTGTGGAAAGTACGGATGATTGGCTTATTGGAAATAGGGATGAAGAAATAATGAAAGGGGTTATTAAAGATGAAAAGTGAAAAAAAATCTGATTTGGGTCGTGGCTTTCAATTTTCCATTTCTTTTCTTTGAGCAAAAATCGCTGCGGCTTGAAGACAAGATTGCCTCAAGATAAAAAAAAAAAGTAAAATAGAGACATTTTCAAAGAAAACCAACGATTACCACCATTTTTACATATCTTTTATCTGCCATAACATCTGGTCTAATATTTGCTTTATTGTATTAGAGATATCAATTAGAGATATCAACCCAACTCTTTGGAATTTGGAAAAGACAAAAAATGCTGCACGTTTGTAATGATTTTTTTATTCTATCTGAGGCAGAGATTATGGACTTGAGATCAAACATGTCAGTCACTCACTTATATGGTCCGAATTCCTTTCTAACGTTGATAGAAGAAATTTCCCACTTGGTTACTCAAGAGAACTTCACTGGTGGCATTATCCTAGACGGTCTAGATAACTTGTATGCGCCATTCTTCGATTAATTAATAGCAATAAGCTTGTTATGGTTATTAAAGAGCGAAAAACGAGAAAAGAAGAGGAATAAAGAAGGCAGTTGATAAAGATCATGGAGGAGAACAATGTTTACTTTACTGAGAAGTACCGGCTGCTTTTCGACCAAATCGTTAGGGACACGTTGCGGTTGCTGGACGTATAAACGTGCATTTAGTATTTCATTTTGTTTTCAGACTTATGAATGAATAATATGGTGACGAATCTACCAAACACAGCATAACCTTTATAACGTGAAGATCAGTTTCTAAGGGTCGGTTGTGGAGATTTAGGAGGCGTGGTGGAGTTATAGGTAGCGTCTTGGATTGAGAAATCTTAGAACCGAGTTCGAATTCCAGTCGAATCCACTACATTCACTTACAATTTAATACCCTTGGATAGGCATGAATCCTCTTCTTCTCCCCCGCCCCCAACTGTGGGTAAATAGCAGGACAGACCAGCTTCTATAGCCTTGGCTGGCAACTGGTCTACCGCAGAAAGAAATGGCAAACTACTACGGGAAAAATATGCCTCGTCAGTCATGTATCTAAAGATACAGGATCGCTTAAGTGGGTATCACGCATGGCATATGAGTGAACTGACTAAATAGAGAGCAGATTAGTTTTAGAGGCGTTAAAATTAATAAGTCACTGTTTCTCCCGGTCAACAACAGCCTGTAAATCGTTTTTAGATCATTTACTGTTGTTTATCGATCTTTACTGCTAAGATGTTGCTTACTTCTTTGTGTGCATATCTAAAGATTATTTTGAGACTGGAATGCTTTTGAACACTTGAACCTTGCAATTTAAAGCATCGTACTCGACCCATGAGTGTTTTTCATTCTTGGTCATAAATCATAAAACGTATGATAGCACTGTAGTTGCCGCAGATCTACGGTCACCGCTACACTACTTGCTTACAAAGAGTTACAAAGGATAGTAGCTTGTTGAAAACCACAATCACCATGGTTCTGAAGAGACAAGGCATAAGATAGAATAAAGTAGAGTGAATGTTGATGTTAATAATAAACAATCAAATAGTACTCGATCTAAAATAACAGAGCTTAAACTTATAGTAATATTCTTAGAATATATATATATATATATATATATATATATATATATATATATATATATATATATATATATATATATAAGCAAATGTATGCATATAGATCCGACAGTATGAAGAAAATATATGAAAAACAAAAATCCGTATTTTCAATTATGCTGTTTTAATGTTAATTTAATGTCGACGTCAGACGTTTCGGTCTAGTAGACCTTCTTCAGAACATAGTTATTAAAACATAATTAACATTAGACGATATTCAAGTCAACATGAAAAGACGATGGACATAAGAGTAAGACTAATCAAAACAGAATAACTGAAATTTTAAAATATATTCATAATAAAAATCTTAGACGGATTTATGAGGCAGGCATAATATCTATCTCACGCACGGTGAATACTATTCCCGGCTTCTTTAATATTTCCCCTTTTCTAGCAAGATTAATGCTCGACAAACGTACTTATAAATTTTAGATTAAAATAAAATTCTTTTTCATTTTTCATTTAAAATAAACTATATTTTAGGAATACGTTTTCACAACATCGCCCACGTGAAGGCGACGTGATCATATTGTGAAACGGAACGCTGATCTTAAAATTTTTAGTTATTGAACTCAAGGACACATGGCACAGTGGATAACGGCGTTAGTTTGATCCAGTGACAAGACCCAAAGAGTGTTGGTTCAATACCAGGTTAAGGCAGTGGATAACTTTCAGAATTAACAGGAGATAAGATAACTGACATCCATTAAACATGGCACGTTGAACTAGAATAGTCTAACCCGGTGAGCGAAATAAAGGGTTCAGTTCGACATTCCACCCACCTGAAGAAGGCCGGAGCGTACAACGGCTGAACCGTTGTAATAAATATGGCGACAAAGATGAGGACAATAGTCCGAATAATGTAAATAATGTACATAATACCTCATCTCAGAAATATAAATAGATATCTTAGGGCCGAAACGTTGTAATAAATATGGCGACCAAGATGAAGACAATAATCCGAATAATGTAAATAATGTACATAATACCTCATCTCAGAAATATAGACGGACTCTATCTTTTCTACAAATATTTTCATGGCAGCTGCTCTGAGGTTCTATTTTTACTGGTGCCCCAATTGCATGAATTTAAGCGTGCTACTCGGTTGGTATATCAGTCCCACCCTTTCACTGTCGAAACAGTTAAATGTAACCGCCTCTTCTACTCCAACAGCTTCACATCTCGCACTTGCCAACAATGGAACTCCCTTCCTCTTCCTTGCCTCTATGATAGCTATAATCTTCAAATATTTAAATATAATGTCAATCGACATCTTCTGATGCCTAGATCCTGATCCACGTCCTTCTCTTTATCCTTTCCTCAAACACCCCCCTCTTTACTCTTACTTTCACTCTCTGTAAACCCTTTTAGTGCTAGTGGCACTCCCACCTTGCTTTGGTTGAAATGCTTAAAAAATAATTTATACTACATCCTGTTTTATGACTGTAGTAATTTTGCCAATTGTCAAGGTAGAATCTAAGATTTCACATGGTGATTTTAAAAGCAAGCAAATATGTACCGTTAGGGATCCTCACACAAAACGACCTTACTCTTCACCATTTAGTTTTGTAGCTGATTAAGTCAAGCGTAGAAAATATCTGAAAGATGAAATTCACCAGTGAACGCTATTTCTAAGAGAAGAACATCGAAGAAAAGATCTCAAGTGCTTCCACTTGTCATGCATGTGTCACTAACGCTGTAAATCTACATGGACAGAAATGTGTTAATAAGATTTGCATTTAATGGTGAAGGAAGACGAGAGGTTCACTTATAAACTAACGCTTCTTATTCCTGATCCTTATTGCATGCTGGGACCGAAATTCTGCAGAAATGAATCTGTTCACGAAAAAGATTTCTTAAGTAGTTCATTATATATATATATATATATATATATATATATATATATATATATATATATAGGGTGTCCATAAAGTTCATGTGCACTCTAACAAATTTATAACTTTATTTGTGTTTGTTTCTAGAAATAATTTGTAAAAACGATTAGAAAGAAGTAAATCTATGTCTTTTTAAGGTTTTATTGAAATTTTCATTAAGTTTCCATATGTCCTCCATCATTAGCAATACAAAAAGGTAATACGATTTTGCAGTTCACGAAAAACATTTGCCAACTGATTTACAGTAATTCCTGAAATCACATTAGTTATTTTAGCTATACTTAAAACTAGATATATTAAACTGTATAAGATTTTTTACAGATTATTTCTATCGCAAATACAAATAAAATTATAAATTTTTTAAAGTGCACACGAACTTTATGGAAACCCTGTATATATATATATATATATATATATATATATATATATATATATATATATATATATATATATATCTTTAAACGTTATTTTAAACGTAATTTTAGTGGATTCTCGTATTTGAGAAAACATTCAGTATATTTATTTATTTTCCCCTATCGGCCTGAATATTCGAGAAACCTCAAAAATCTATTCTAAAAATTATTTTTGTTTAATTTTAGATATGAAACCGTGTAGATAGAGAAAAAAAATTTCTAGAAATCCATGACGGTATAAATTTTGCTTGAAAGCGTGAAATTGGATTCATCTGACCGTCTGTTTCTTGTAATACGCGCCGAGCTAAACGGTGATTTTGAGGGTCCATTTCTCATCGAAGGGCGGAAGTTTTTCTTTGTCGAATATTCAGGCTAGAAGGTGAAATATACTGTTTAATGAATAAACGGAGAATCTACTCAAATCCGAGTATCCACTAAAATAACGCTTAAACTGATAAAAAGCTGTCGGATTAATAAAAATCCATTCTAAATATGTATATGACAATAATATAGTTTAAGCTCTTCTATATTTATGGGTACAAGGGCAACGAGATGACGTATGTAAATATAAAATATTAATGTAGAAACTGAGGTCAACACTTAGCGGCGATAATTTGTTTCCTGCTTGAACGCAATATTCAAACGATGTGTGTTGAGTTTTGGTTCGATTATTTACATACGTTTGTAGCAAGGTCTATTGAATTATTCTGACGGTTATTGAATAGATGCTAACGATTATATCTTGTAATATTCGAGAGGCTACTGATAGAAATAGTTGCGTGATCCAATGCTAATCACTTTAAATTAAACAGATAAGGAAAGCAACCCGCCCCGAAAAAAAACAATATTGACAAAAATATAAATTAATAAACAAATTAAGCAAAAAAAAAAACAAAAAAAAAAACAAACAAAAAAACAAAAAGAAACCGACGATAGTATATCTACAAATAACCACATTCGGTATCAAAATTAGTTTTAGTCTAGAATAATTCAAAATATAACGCTGACCATATAACCAGTAACCGTTAAAATTATACAAAAACCTTGCCACCCATAATGCACTCTTGACCATTATATATAAACAATCAAGCCAACACACATTGGTTTGATGATTGCATTCAGGCTAGAAACAAACTATCGCCGCTGGGTGTTGATATCATTGCACACACACACACACATATATATACTCTTGAGCTCTTTTGTTAGTTAGTTGTTACTCGTATCGGGGTTTTTCTTTGGGCTTCAGACCTGCATCTGTGCGATTTTTTGTCGGCAGAAGTTCATGTTTGTAGCTCTTTCTTTTTTAAAATTTTTTCCCTCGAAATTGATTTGATTAACAAATCAAAAATTCGAGGGTTTTTCGAAAACGAGTCTAGTTATTTATATATTTATATATATATATATATATATATATATATATATATATATATATATATATGTCTGAAGAACATAATACTTATATCTTTATAACTCCACTGTCTGGTGCTTATGATATATATCTAAAGATTCTTGAGGAAATCTAGTGCTGAATCTGCAATATGATCGGTTATGACGTGTCATCTCCGCAATGTAAATACCTTGCGCATTTTCTATAAATATTTTCGTGGCGATTGTTCTGATGAGTTTTCCCCTTTGGTACATCGACTTTACTAATTTAAGCATAGTCCTGATCATTTTACTGTTTAAATTACAAGATGTTTGAGAAATTTAACAACTTCCCAAACAGATTTGGGGTTTGAGACATGTGAACATTGTAAAAACACAATACGCAACGATAGCGAGAAGAGATGGTTTGCTAAAAACGTATTCTTTTAGCAGTTTGAAAATAGTGTGTATTGTTGGTAATTTTACTATGAATTTGCATTATTAGCAATTTTTTTATATAAAATGTATTGATGATATTTTTACTCTAAAAATGTATTTTCTCATTGAAATAGATGAAACTTATCTGAATGTTTTTCGTATTCTGCTGTATTAGCTGCAGGTTATTTTTGGGTCAGCATGTCTGTTTCTTGAGGGGTCTGGAGACACGTCTCATCGATCCATATTCTTCTTGGCGTCACTGGTTTGGAGTTATATAAAACACATCCATTCGTTCTGTGTTTGATTCGGCGTCTGTTGTTTGTGCTTGAAGTCCTAATTTTGGGCTATGCCAATGATTCAGTTTATTATCAGCAGGAGCCATCTACCAAAGGGAGATAACCTATATATTTTATACACTCCCAAAACACAGGAAAACATGCAGTTCAAAATTCCATTGCATGTTGCCGGTAATACAGTTTGTTGTGGGTTATATGCTGATGAAATGTATCAGAAGGTAAATTTTTGTAAGACGAAAATTATGCGTCGTTATAATTGCATATATCCCACAACATGTAGATTAAACAAAGGATATTAGGACAATTTGCATTGCAAGAAATTACTAAACTTAATGGTTAGAGATCCAACAACAAAGAGATTTTTATATATACAATAAATATACATGCAAGGATAAACAGAATGTTTGTTGATGTGATAATTGAGATAATGTTATGAAGAATGTTCATGCAGAAATGTGGTTAATAAATGTTGATGCTTTTGGATTGTTAGGAAAATTAATATAATTTGGTTTCTGCAAAGAAAGATATCAAATGTGTTCGTTCAAATGTCAGTGCGCATGCGTGTGTTATTTATGAGATCGAATTAAAGTTGTGAAGTCTTGTTTACCTTTAACTGATATGCTAAATTGATGAACTGTACAATTACTTCTTGTGTAGTGGAAACGTTCACTTTTTAAGTCAATTAATTGTAGATGCCGATTACCACGCGGCCAATGGTTGATGAGTGCTTTCTTGAGTTTGTTGAGATTTTTAAGTTATATGAGTCAGTAAATTGATACGCGTGGAGTTTGATAGCATTTCTTGAAACTTGTTGACTGACTGACTGAATTGAGTCGTGCTGTTGTTTTTATAGATTTTGGGTAGCAAAAATCGGCTCCAGGGTGTTCGGCGGTTAAAAATATTTGTTTCGACTTCGCTACAATTTAGTGTTTCTTAACCAATAGAAGATTGAATTTACAGAAACGAAGTGATGATTGGTTAATGCTTTTTTTTTAGGGAAGAATACACCTTTCTGAAATGGGTGAAAAGCGAATGTGGAAGATTCCACAAGTTCATATGATCATAATACAGGTCATCTTTATGATACAATATTCATTTCAATAAACATTTTCTTTCTTAATAAAATGTTTGTTATATGAACAGATCAATTCTTTCTTTATACAAAAGCAACAGATAAAAGAGAAATCGATAATGCAACCTGTTAGTGTAAATACGGTAGCTGCTGTTTACTTACAATTAACGTTTTATCGCTATTCAATAATAGTAAATTCATTGTGGGAAATATGACAGTCCTTAATATATTACCATTTATATATCCTGGGTATTATTATGGCCTATTATTAGTGAATACATGTATGAATTTCCTTGCCTTTTCTTTCGACACTTGTAAATCTGTTAATTCTTTCAAATTATGCCTCTATTATTGGCTAGGCATAGATTCTCAGCTTATGTGTTATCATGCACATTAATACATTTATTGTTCAATAAAATGTTATTTTCTACCCTTCTTAAGATATTTCAAGTATCAGATATATCAATTAAAATGACATTACTCATTCTTTTGTCATTTGCATTGATTTTCACGAGACTACATTTTATTATTTATATGTTGTATATTTTTATTGTCTTGTCCCATTTTATGCTTATATGAGTGTGTGCATGATTAAAAGTATACTTTGTTGTTACTTCATTTGAACCATATAATCTTCGCATAGTATCCTGTCATCGTGAGGCAGATCAAATGTTCAAGAGTAGTTTGAAGTGGCCTTTGATGGGTACTTGTTTTGACATGGGTAGGTTGAAGTGCACTTTGGTTGGTTCTTCTTTTAACATGGGTAGTTTGAAGTGCACTTTAGTTGGCGCTTCTTTTGACCTGGGTAGTTTGAAGTGCACTTTGGTTGGCGCTTCTTTTGACATGGGAAGATTGAAGTGACTATGATTGGCTCTTCTTTTGACAGGTAGTTTGAAGTGCACTTTGGTTGGCTCTTCTTTTGACACAGGTAGTTTGAAGTGCACTTTGGTTGGCTCTTCTTTTGACATAGGTAGTTTGAAGTGCACTTTGGTTGGCGCTTCTTTTGACCTGGGTAGTTTGAGATGCACTATGGTTGGTACTTCTTTTGACATGGGTAGTTTGAATGCACTTTTGTTTGGCTCTTCGTTTCAGAAGTGTTTTCTTCAACTGGAATTATTATTTGGTCTATGACCTGCCAATGTTGTTTATACATGTTGCTGGATCATTTCTTTAGAGTATTGGTACACTTCACCCGTGACGATAAATAAAGTGCCGTGAAGAAATTCTGTTGTTTGTTGAATTCTCTAATGGACTGCATATAAAAAAGTTTAAACTCTTAGCAAAGACAACCTTACTAAGTACTACCACGCTGGGCCAGTGTGGGCCTGTGAGTGATGTCAGTCAAGGGATGAATCCATAATAACCAGCCCCATTAGCAGGGCTTCGTCATCGGATTTAGTTTAAAGTCTTAATCAGGATTGAGTTGGTGTTTGAATTGATGCAGTTTAAAGTCTCACCCAGAACTGGGCTGAAGTATAAATGAATGGAGTTTAAAGTCTTATCTAGGCCATGATTGGTCAGTAATTTATAAATGAATTCCAGATAGAATCCTCGGCTAGTAAATACTGATGAAGAGGAACACTCTCTAATTGTAAGTTTATTGATAAAATCCATGTAATGAAGATCTTTGCAACTTCCTCTGAGACTCGAGACATATTCCTCATTATATAATTCTTTGTAGTTAGTTAACAATTTCTCCATTTCAGTGAGAGCATCTAATAATTGATACCTGGATATAGGTACAATATCAAGAGATTCAACAGAGTCACCTTTCGCAGAAATTTTCACACGGATTTCTCCATTAACATTAGGATGTAAAAAGTCATTGGGTGCTAATTATATTAGTTCAGTATCAGACACACCCCGAAAAGTTAGAGGTCTGGAGTTTATGGCTATTTGTTCATCAGATTTGAATACTGGTCTGTGAGGAATCCTAATATATTTTGAAAAATCTTGTGGAAAGACTAATTTTTTTCTATAATATCTGCGGTTTCTTTTTGGTGAAATTTATCGTTATAAGCAGTAGCGAAATGTTTTCCCTCTAAAGAATGCATAATTTTATCAGGCAGTTTCAAGGCTACTTGATAATTAGATAGCCACTGATTTGATCCTGTCTTCGTGCCAACTACTAAATATGAGTTGTCTTTGAACTCTATTGTTTTTTCGAATTCATCTATTTTGTTTTTGTCGTAATCACTGATATGTTCATCTTGATCGAAGGATGGTGCGTTCACTGAACAGCAACCGTTTTTATCTAAGTTCTTTTCGACGTTAGTAAACATCTGAGAATATTTTAGGATAAATGCACCTTGGTTCTAATACAAATTTTCCTTGCTGTTCGGGATACGAAGAATATCTAAAAATTATAGTATGGTAGTTTTGGTGAACGTTGGAAGATTCAGGTCCCGGTAACGATGTCTATATAGAAAATTTAGACTGTACCCGAAAGTGGCAATTCCATTCGGCATTTTCTCAGGCCAAGTCATTCATGCATTTAACAATATTAGTATCTTGCATATGCTGAAAAATATTCACTCCCAGAATTCCTTGAATGTTTAATTAATTACTATAATTATTATAAAAAAAGGCTAAATTATAATTTAATTTAGTAATGTTAGATATTACATGTCTGAAATCATTGAATTTAAATCGAATATCAAATTTGTCACCCAACAAAACGGGAAAGAAAGTGACCTCTCCTTACACATGCATACACTTAAAACGACTTGGTTCAATTTCTTATTGGAAACATTTTTATAAGTTTTTACATAGTAATCGACTGGACTTAAACTCCAGTCAGGACAATTTAACTTTTGCTATATCCCTTTAGAGAAATACTGTGTCCAATAAACACTTCATAGAGGCTTTCCTAGCGCCCCAATAAAATGAGTTTTCTACTATAGATGATATTAAATCGATTTCTTCATTTGTACTGGCGCCTACATTAATAAAAGGACATATCCCTCTATGAAAATCGCATAGTATCGTTATATGTCCTTCAGATGTACATTGTTTACAGGGAAGGATAATTTATCCTAAAATCCTGGGCAATTATCAGACTTATGCCTGTTACTGAAGCATTTAATACATAAATTCAAATATTTGCATCTAGCCGTTCGGGTCTCCAATGCGGCATACTTCGTAAACCTTCCCCCATCAGGTGACCACGTGTTGCACAAAATTTACATGGCGTCCCATTAGATCTAGGGCGAAAACATGATAGTGAGGAGTGACAGAACCAAGGAATATAGTTCGTCCGAGCACTTTCCATGGAAGAAGCGATAAAGCAGTGAGAAGCTCGTTACATCCTGTCTTTGTGTGTGTGTGTGTGTGTGTGTGTGTGTGTGAGAGAGAGAGAGAGAGAGAGAGAGAGAGAGAGAGAGATTGTTTGGTGGAAAATAATTTGTCACTCACAAGATCTCGGAGGCGGTTTTGAACTCGATCGAGACTGGAAAGTGACGACTTGGCAGTTCCCGTCCAAATATGACAACAGTACACACCATTCTTAATTCTGGTAAAGGTCGAGGATAGCATGAGGAATCAGGTACTTACTGGAGCAGGAGACGACGATTTTCCTGTTTAGAGATGGATCCATTTGAGGTCAGGTTTAAGGCCCAGTCACCCCGCACAGCACGGAGCCGCTCATAACTCTATATTTTTAACACCTGGACTTTGACATTTTATTAACTAATTATTTGTTTTTTTTTCTCTTCAATAGTCCTGTCCTGTTCACACCCCGTCCTCGATCTTTTTTCCCTGTCCTAGAATTAAGTTTTCAGTTCCTTCTAAAATATTTTCCTTGTTTTTTTTTTAGTCAAAGTAGCCCTTTCCGTTTTAGTGGCTTCCCTTGCTTTAATTGATTAAAAAAATGGCATCTGAAATATTTTTGTCCGAGCACGAAGAATCAGGACCATATTTGCTTTGTTCTGCGTTAACAATGCTAAGTGGTCGGCCCCTACTGCATGTTCAATGTGTGCTACCATGCAAGCATCTATATTATATGACCGTGCAGAACCTGGTCTACAGATGTAGTAATGCTCACTGTTGTCAAGATTGAAGCACCACCAACACATCAAATTCAACAATGCGTAGCAATTATTCGAAGTGACCATCTAGCCTCTCAAAGGCCCCAAATTAGACTCTTTATTTTAAAAACTCTTAAATTAAAAGAAAGAAAAATAGAAATTTCCATATCTTTTCTATGAAAAAGCCTTTATTAGTTTTCAGGCCCCTCTTCCTAATACATTAGAGGAAGGAGAAAGTATATTTATTTATTTATTTTAAATTCAGGATTCTTTGAAACCAGACAAACTTTTTGCCTGTTAACGAATAGAAGTGACAATGTTTTTTTAATACAATTATTAACGCGTGTGCCGTCAAGGTAAAAGTTGTTTCTGAATTTAAGAAAAATATCTTTATTTCTGTGATGAGGTATTGTAATTAATTAAGCTATTGACATTGTTCATCTTTATTGTCATGTTCATGGCCAAGTGGATAAAAGGCTTCACCCAAAGAGTTGTGAGTTCAGTATCTGGCCACAAAACTCGGAGAGTTGTGTTAAAGAGAAATAACTGCAACCGAAATATCCAGAAGAGGCATGGCACGTGGAACTAGAACACTCTACCTCGGTGGACGAAATAATGGGTACAGTTCGAAATACCAATCATCTGAAAAAAGCCGGAGCGTACAACGGCCGAAACGTCGTGAATATGACGACAAATATGCAAACAACAGTTCGAACAATAGAAATAGTGTAAATAAATAAGAAAAAAATATATTCTTATTTTGCATTCATTGCAATGAATCTTAGTGATATCGTAACACTAATTTTATGGTGACATTATTCTGGGTTCGCAACACAGCAATATTGAAATATTTCCTAGCAGGCCAGCAAGTACAAGACCGAAGAAAACACCTCAGCGCCAGTGAGGCTGATATTCAAACGGAAACCTTTTTGCGCGTGCGTAGTTCAAACCTAATTGCCTACTCGGGTGTTCAATGAAGTTGGTAGAGCTATTATATTCACAAAGAAGCAGCAGCGCTTTTATTAGCAAAGTCGGCCATGATGAAAATCCAGATGCAGGTCTTAGTTATTAGCGTCGTCTCTGTCGACCCCATCTAAGCTTCAACGAGAAAGATTTCACCGAGCCATTTTGATGAAATTTTCTGGCACATTAAACAATATAAATGTGTGTTTGTGTTCGAATAGGACAGCGACCATCTAAAGACTCAAATGGTCGGGTTTTCTTTAATGAAATAAATCGCTGCAGATTTCTGTATTGGAGGCACTTAAATGGTTTATGTATCTATTATGGTTCAACAACATTTTCTAGAAAAATTATTGATTTTAAACTGTATATCTGTTGTGGCCTGTTTAGGGGCCAGAAAAGAAAGACACGGAAGACGAAGGTAGGTTCCACAAGTATACTGAAATGACAGATATATAAAAAGAAGGAGTGTTACTAATAGGCAGATAGAATTGGCCGTCCGAACGATCAGGTTACACTGCACCTCGGCTGCTCAACGACTGCCTAACGACTGCTCAACCACCGCCTAATGTCTCTCAACGACTGCTCAACGATTGCCTAACGATTGCTCAACGACCGCCTAACGACTCTCCATGACCGCCTAACGACTGCTCAACGACCACCTAACGTCTCTCAACGACTGCTAAACGACTGCCTAACAACTGCTCAACGACCGCCTAACGACGCTCCCTAGGAAGTCTCGCCGTTAGTATTTATGAGGAAGAATTCATTCTACTGTAAGAGGGTTTACCACAACAACATTCAAGATCAATTTTGCTTAGTTTTAAACTTAAAGAAAAAGCGCTGACAAGTTTTACACACGCACTAACAGTTACACTGGCGGATCCCATCTGTGGTTAAGCTAGTTTTCTTGTTCTATTTGTCCTGGTGGCTCGTTAGAGTAATGGATATCGTCTCGGATTGAGAAATTCGTTGAATCCATTACATTCACTTATGTGCTAATACCCTTGGGAAAGGTATGAATCTTCTTCTCCTCTCCTCTAGCAATAGCGGGACATGGATGGCAACTGGTCTACCGCAGAAAGAAATGGCAACCTACTACGAGGAAAAAATCTGCCTCATCTGTCATGTATCGAAGGATACATGATCGACTAAGCGTGTATCAAGCATAGCACATAACTGACTGATATATCGGGATTGGAAGAAATTCATCTGAAATTTCTTGATGGAGAACCAAACGATTGACTTGAATAAGTACTAATACGGATAAAAAACAGACAAATTAAAGGCAGCCGTCAACGAAAAGCGTTCAGTATTAATTAACAGAAAGAGCTTAATATTCTATCAGGCTAATGTTAGCTTGCTTTTTCTTTTTTTTTTCTTCTTAAATATGACTTACGGTCATATCATTCTCATACGATCACCGAAGTTAATACTTTGAGCCTTGACCACCGATTTACCGGTAGTAGAGAAAAATGACGTAATGCCTAGCTACCGATTGAACGATGGGTAAACACTTGCGTCGTATTTTGCTATTGTCTTATTTTTATATCTAACGTGAAACATTACGTAACAATTATTTGCGAACTTTGACTCAGGAGGTCAGGAACGCAGGGCACAAAGGGTTAAGCAATGCCGGACATGGTCATTACGTAGACGGGTGACCGCATTGGAATACCAGGTGGTGTAAATTTGGATTTGCGGGTGGTGTAAGGGATAATTGCTCGGAAATAGAGATCGGAGATTTAATGTGAGTGAATGTTGTTCCCGGGCTCTTTTGTTATGCTTCTTTTCAAGATTCCCTCGATCTCCAGATTTTATTACCGTTTCTGTATCTGGATTGGACCTGCATTTTATAATCCCCTATTTTCTTTTTACCTCCGCCATTACCGAAGGAATCATTTCTCATTTTTGTTGGGTGGACGGTACCTTACTAAGACAATTTAAATTTCTTTTAAACTGTTGATTTTTTTTTATTCGACTCTATGGTAACCCCAATGTTTTTTTCCATATAATTGTATGTATTCCATCGTACACAGCAAATCACAAATTTGTATATATTTTTGTAAAATAAATGTACATAAATCATAGGTGTCCATAAAGGCCGTGTGCACTTTAAAAAATTATAACTTTATTTGTATTTGCGATAGAAATAATCTGTAAAGAAATGTTATAAAGTCTAATGTACCTAGTTTTAAGTATAGCTAAAATAACTAACGTGATTTCAGGCATTACTGTAAATCAGTTGGCAAATGTTTTCCGTGAACTGCAAAATCGTATAACCCTTTGTATTGCTAATGATGGAGGACATGTGGAAACTTAAATAAAATTTCAATAAATCCTTAAAAAACATAGATTTACTTCTTTCTAATCCTTTTTACAAATTATTTCCATCGCAAATACAAATAAATATTTCTATCGCAAATACAAGTAAATATTTCTATCAGAAATAACAAATAAAGTGCACACGAACTTTATGAACACCCTGTATATCATGAGAGTATGATTCGGTCCCGTGGGAAAATGCGGCATTTTAATCGAATGGTGAATGATGAGTTCTTATCGTGCATGTGTTAATTGCTTGACTGGATCGATTGTGACTCAAACTAGCTAATTATAGATTAGTCACGGGTGACCAGTCAATCTCCAGTCTTTATTAACGCTTGTGTCACAAATACACACACACTATTAAAAAACAAACAATAACTCTTTAACAAATAACTTTAGATGATTTTTATCCAAACATGCATCGCTTTCCAAATTAAACCATGGAATGAATAAGCACCCTCACTGATCATTACCTAGATGCGTGACCGCTCGGAAATGCCAGGTGTTGTAATGGGTGTGCGGATGGTGCAATAGCTAACACGTTGGAATTGGAAATCGGATTGTTGTGTTCGAATTCCAGTCGGGTTCGTTATATTCCCCCGCGTGCAAATACCCTTGAAAAAGGCATGAAACCTCATCTCTTCACATCTGTTAGTTAAAAGTCTTTATCAAAAAATTATTATTATCTCCATGAAAATGTTAAAATCCAAAAATATTTTTCTGCTTTAAATAACCTTAGAAAGGGTTGATAAGCCGTAAAAAAATCAATCAATCATTATTAATGAATAAAACAAATTGTTGCCCAGATACAAACGTGTCGTGAAACTGACAGTCATCATGTAGTGTTGAGTTCTATGGCCATACTGTTTATATCTGCAAATACTCTATAGCTGACAGTGAGAAGTTTTCAACTCTAAATATAGTGAACTATATATATATATATATATATATATATATATATATATATATATATACGTGTGTGTTTGCGTGTGTGTGATGATTGATTATTTTTTTAGACAGAAAAAAAAACATATCAGAGATGCTACTCACTTTCAAAGAAAGAAAGAAAGAAAGAAAGAAAGGAAGAAAGAAAGAAAGGAAGAAAGGAAGAAAGAAAGAAAGAAGGGAAGATAGAAATGTTTAATGACTACCGGCAATATTTCATAATTACAGAACTAAGAGTTTTGGATGCCTTGAAAGACAGAAAAGACATACCAGAGACGCTATCGATTTCAGAGAAAGAAAAAAAAAAGTACTATTCCGTTTTGATTGCGTGGAAGTGTGTAAATGAAAAAAATAGCAATTTCAAATCTTTTCATTTGTACCCCGTTACTTCTTCAAATGACGACGAACATTCACATTTATAATTGTCATGCAATATTTTGTTAAAAATGTTAATCTCAAATATTTAACAACGCGATAGGGGAATTTCTACGGATATTTTATTGTCGTAGAATTCGCTATGGTCATATTCAATAATTAACTTTGGAATTCAGATTCATTAGAAATTTCAAATGGGAAAACCCTGAAATTTTCACTGTTATTTCTAGTAATAATAAACAATTATTTTTCTCAGTAACATATTCATGACTAATTTTTTAAATATTTTTCAGTTTCTGTTCCAAATCTGCGAACCTTCATCTGACTGGGGTCCATCGCCAACTTCAAGAACTCTGACAAAAAGGAAATCTTCGGCCGACATCAGCTCTCATGGAAAAGACAATACAGCGTTCAACAGTTAATTCCGCCATATTGAATTTCTGCCTAATCTTGATCATCTGCACAAACACACACCTCACCATCATTTCACTTTGATACGGAAACATTTCATTTTTATTATTTCCTTTCACTCGAATTCCAAAAGTGCTTCCATAAAGATATATGCGCTTGCAGAAATTTTTAACGCGGAGAAACAAGATATTTTATTTCCTTGAAAAGAAAACATCGAATTGTATTTAACAATATATAACATATATTCATATAATTCAGAATAATTCTTGTAAAATATACACACACTCGCATATGTGTACATTTATATTTATGTCTGTATAAGTTAAGTGTGTACTTGCTGAGGATATATATATATATATATATATATATATATATATATATATATATATATATATATATATATATATATATATATATATATCAAGAACAAAATATGCTGGGCGTAAGAGCAAAAAGGCCAAATCTTGTAATAGAAAATTGTTAAATTGTTAGATTAAGATTTCAACGGTTCTATCTTAGAAATGATTAAAAGTTATCTGATTGGAATCCTCCGAAGTTTCTATAAAACTGTTGGACTCTACTTTGAACAATAAGAATGCATTTAGCTCTAAGGTGAAGAGAGGATCCTTCTTGCAACTGTGACCTCCTGATCTAGTTTTCCTCTCTACTGTTTCCTTTTTTATTTAAAGTATTCACCGTTCTCTTCATAGTTCTTTAATTACTTTGAAGATGGAAGCCAGGGTATAAATGTTGGTACCATTACTGAAGGCCTGAATGATCTTTTTCCTTTCACCATTGCTCAGTTAGGAAAACATAGTGGGGCTGACACAAAATGATTTTAACCTCTTCTTTTTCTAGCTGAATAACTGAAAGGGTTTTTCAGTGATTCTTACGACAACTGGTGTCAAGATGGTTAAATGTCTTAAACTCAAACCTTGAAAAAAGAAACTCAATCACATTAGTGTTTTTTTTTTAGATATATTAAACATTTTGATACACGATTTGGACACTTTTCTGTTTATATATATATATATATATATATATATATATATATATATATATTGATAATATTAGTGGTCAATATATATATATAAATATTTCCAAGCGGACAGAATCCGGGTAGAGCTCAAGAGCAAGAATATAATATAAAAGGCTTAAACATTCCATGGTTACAATTTATTACAATGGAATCGTAATTAATTTTAGATCAGTGAATCGGTAGTGATTTTTGTATCTGAGAATAATTCATATTTATCTGTATCTCACTCAAACCGTTAACTCCTCTCTTTAAAACTTTTCTCTGTTAAATTCTAATTCTCGCCTTCACCTTTAGGCCTTTCCTGTTCTTTCTTCATACCGCTCTCTAGAACATTCATACATTTCCCTCTCACCCTTGTTTCTCACTCAAAAACATACACTCTCACCGAAATTTTGTTTTTTTTTATACCCGGAGCTATACGTTACGATTTATTTTAGAATTTGTAGGTCTCATGAATTGGGTCGTGATTACGATTCCAATGTACTAAATTGTAACCATGAATATTAATGTCTGAGCCTTATACACACATACACACATACATAGATACATATATATATATATATATATATATATATATATATATATATATATATATATATAACCAAGTATATAATTGTTGTATACGGAATGAATTCAATAACTAACAATTACTATTCCTAAAAAAGTGCTCAATACAAAGTAGAGCAGATATAATAATTTTTTTTAACAAAAAATTATTTATAACATAAATATGTTATAAAATCACAACAAAATAACCATTTTGTTTCAACACCCTCGGTGTCTTATCAAGTGATGATGCTGACATTTAACATCATCACATGATGGGTGTTGAAACAAAATGGCTATTTTTGTAGTGATTTTATAACATATTTATGTTATAAATTACACAAAAATTAAAATATATATATATATATATATATATATATATATATATGGGAAAACAATATATACATTATTCATCCATCAAGAACAATTTTTCGAAAAATCTGTGATAAAGTGGAAACATTTTTTCGCATGATGCATTTACTCTTTTCGGACTTTGTTGGACTAATGAGATGTTTAGGGTGATGCAATTCCGCATGCGCATAAAGAAGAGTAGTTGCCGAATTTTAAATTACATTAAAATAATACAAAAATGAGTATGAGCAAAAATAAAAAGAAAGTGAATAAAATAGACTATATATACACGAAGCACATTTAAAAGAAAAAAAAATATACATTTAAAATCTCTGCGTCCCCTCTTCTTCAAGCACATGTGTAAACGCATCAATGTAAACATCACTTTTAGTCCGATGAAGACCTAAGAAACGAAATGCATCACACGCAAAAAAGTCTTTTTCCACTTTGTCATAGATTTTCATAAATATATATATATATATATATATATATATATATATATATATATATATATATATATATTATAAATTAATTGATTTAAAATGTTTTTCGCTACACAGTTCTAACCATGTTTCAAAAATGGAAGCTAAAAGCCCCGAGTTTAATTTTGTAATTAAATTAAAGACATGAGTTCCATTTCATCCTGAAGCGAATTTTGAATATTTATATATATATATATATATATATATATATATATATATATATATATATATATATGAATAGTCATGTGCGTACGCATATGCCTTTATGTACGTGTATAATATACAAGAATTTAAACTATGTGTGCATGTGTTTTATATATATATATATATATATATATATATATATATATATATATATATAACGATATTTTATTACGATTTTTTTAGTGGATACGCATATTTGAGTAGCCGCTCCGTTTATTTATTAAACGCTATATGTATTTATTTTCATCTACCTGATTGAATATTCGAGAAATCTTAAAATATATGCTCCCCGACCGGATTTGAACCTGTGTGTCCCTTGGCAGGAGAAACCGTTGTGAATCCTACGTTCTTATATCGACTCAGCCACGAAGTGCGTAAAGCAAGTCTGATCTAACGGCGGTTTCTGCTGCTAAGGGTGTTACAGGTTCGAATCCTGCCGGAGAGGTCCTATTTATTCTTTATTAAGACTCCCCGTATATTCAGGACGATAGATGAAAATAAATAAATATACTGTTTCATAAATAAACGGAGCGCGTACTCAAATATGTGTATGCCCTAAAAATGACATTTAAGTAATAAAATCTGTCGGATTAATGAAAAAAAAAGATCATTCACTTCTTTAGATATTACCATATATATTTTAATGTCGATATATAAACGCATTTATGAATGTAGTTTATGGAGGTGTGTACATGGCTAATAACCATCTAACCGCGTGTAGACGTTCCACTCTGATACAGACAAGTATGAACCCCTTTAGGTAAAAGGGCACACATTTCTGCTGTTCAGACCCAGATGAAACAATTTCTAATGGTGTGCGTCAAGTCAACTTGGCACTTCTCACTGTTCACTCACATTTCTCGGGGTCAGATGAAATAAAACCGCGAAATAGCAACAAACAATAATACAGTTATGAAAAGAATACGAATATATACATCTAAAACTATATAGACATCTATAAATCTCTCTCTCTTTCTCTCACCATATATATATATATATATACATATATATATATATATATATATATGATGGACTCTCCCGTCAGTTTCGGCGATGAGGATCCGACAACCCCATTCAATTTTTATGTTTGTGTCGTATGTTACACTTCAGTCCCGCTTGTGACTTGCATACAAGTCCGCATATTGTGCAACATCGAGTAATTCCAAATATAGCAACAGGAACATTTGCTGACGCTTTTTGCCATTGTCTTTCGTCTCTTGGAAATTTCTGATACTACTCTGGCACATATATCTCCAGTTATTTCTATCCAGGGCAATTCGCTCGAAGTTAGTATGTGACACATTGACAGCTGAGAGGCTGATCTTTAGCTTGTCTTTGTACATGAACCACGGCCATCCAACATTCATTTTTCTACTGTCAAGCTGGCTATACACGAGGGCCTTAAGTATTCTGTCGTCAATCCTTCTTGCAACATGACTATCCCAGAAAAGTTGTGACTGCATCAGAAAGGTCACAGTTCCACCAATGTTGCATGGGAAGACACACACACACACACACACACACACACACACACACACACACACACACATATATATATATATATATATATACACAAAAGATAATGGATTTTTTATTTATTAATCAAGCAGAAAAATAAATAAGAAATCTATTACCTCTTTAGACATTGCTTTGCTTAATTTTGGCTAAGAAACTGGACGAGATAGATTGTGATCAAAGTCACTATTCAACCTTGCTTGATTGGTGACGCCCTTTCGGGGCTGAGTCAATCAAAAGTACTCTAGGTATTAATCAGGGCTGCTACACACGTTTTCTTGACATAATCTGTTATTCCAATTTTAAATTCTTGAGCTTAATTTGAACTTTCAAAACCGGTTTCTCAGACGTTATCTGACCAAAAAATCCATCCAAATTTATTAATGTGATAGTTTAACGCAGAAAATTCAATTCTCACGGATTTACGATATGGCTGGCTTTCGTGGAACTCTTATTAGAATCAGATTTTGGGGGGTTTGAATGAAAGAGCAAAGGAGAGATTTCCGGAGAATAATATCGTTAAGCGTTTAAATACTTGTCTTTTTCACCTTTCATAACAAAAAATGTCATTTTGCGACGTTTTAGTTTGAATGAAATAAAAAGGATTTATTACGAGAATCCAGAATAAAGGAATTCGTGCTTCAATTCAGGCAAGTGTCTGACTGTGAACATATTAAAAAAAATTCTCTGACATTTTTTTCATTATTAAAATTGTTTTCTTTATCTGGAAAAACTTTTACAACACCACGTCACAGAGAGGAGTTGTCTTGTTTGAATAAGTCAGCACTAACGAATTTTTTTTTTCTGAAAAATGTATCCAACCGGTGATTTGACTACATGAAAAAAAAAAATCATCCTCATGTTACAAATATGACGCAGCAGTGCATCCTGTAGTTATTATGAGAATTTCATCTATACGCAACATCTACTGATTATCTATTATCTTTTCATTCCAAGTAAAGATTATTGTCTCACTGAGTTGTTATCGTATGATTTTTAAATGTTTATTTTATATTACTTTTTAATGTTTGTGAAAGAATAAGTGTATATTTTTAAAATAATGATATCAATATATTAATATGCCTGTGAACTTAGAGACGCTATTGTATAGAAAATAAATCTTGATAAAATATATCCGAATAGTTTTGTATTTTTTGTATCAAGAGTTTTGTATTGTGTATATGCGCGTATTTGAGTGTGTGCGCTCGCGTGTATGCCCGACTGTGAAATGTCTGTGTGTGTCTGTGAGGAATGTATTCATGGGAGTTTACTTACGCCAGGAAATGTATGACTGTAAGATTGATTATGTATATTGTCAAGAAATGAAAGTTTTTTCCACAACATTTTATTGAATTGGAATATTAACAAATAACATCTCTATCTATAAAAGGCAGAATGTGTGTGTGTGTGTGTGTGTGTGTGTAACGAATGCACGGCCGCAATTTTCGACGGATTTGCACCAAAATTTACATGCACATGCTCCAAGTTAGCGGGAAGGCCAAGACCGACTTTGCATTTCCCAACTCCCATCGATAGTAGAAATAATCGATTTTTCATGCTTCTACGGAAATTTTCATCTAGTTTGCGGCCATTTTGTACTGGTCAGAGTGAGAGCCTATAGCTGGCTGCCACGAATAGGCAGGAAGATTTTATTGGCCAGCGTGAGAGCCAACAGCTGACTGACACGAATGTAAACTAGCATGCTTGCATGCAAAAATAATCGATAGCTGCATTCGTCACAAGTGGGAAAAATTTAAATCTGCATGGCACTTTACTCCAATTGGCTCATTCACTTGCTTAAACTCAACGTTGATTCTGATTCCGCAGAACTGGGTTAGTGTGAAAAAGTATTTGTTGTTAACATTCTTTTTTCATTCGGTTTTTCCAGTTACGAGTCCTTTTTTAAAGCTGATCGTTTTGTGTTCATTTTGTTTAGTTCTTTTTTTTCGTAACAGATTTAATGTTTAGTATAGAGCTTAGAAAATTCGCAGTGGAGATAGGCAAGAAGTAAGGCATGTAGCAACATCAGCACGGCAGAGGGCACTCCTTTAAAGGCAAGGAAGGGCAAAAAAATATTTTAAGTCAAGTGATAGCGATTGCTGTATGAGTCGTACGATTTTTGAATCAAGCACGGGCAACGCTGCTAGTCGTCAATATGATTTCCATCATTTGTGATGCAAAGGTTGATGCGCTGTGCAAGATTTACGTGAACTCGATACAATAAATCCACATTGCTGTCAATTTTAGTACATTCACTCTTTATGCATTCAATCAAATGTGTTGCATTTGTTTTTTTCATTGAGTACACCTTCTCCTTTAGCAGACCCCAGAAAAAGAAATTAATTCTATCTTCTTTCGATAAAACAATGTTTAATCTGTGGAGATAAAAACAAATAAAGTCAATTAGATTTCCTATGTGTCTAGACTTTAGAGACACCATTTATTTTCAATATTGAAATCCATTAGGTATCACCAAAATGGATACTTTTTTTTATCCGTAATAAAAAATCGGGAATTACCCGAATCAAACGAAGATTTCAGGATATATTAGTGAATGAATAGTTTATTGAATATGTTTTTTTATTAAAAATATTTGGGGAAATATTTTTGTGGTATGTTTCATCCCTCTTTCCTATATCGCGCATGTACTATCATTTTAAATTAATTTTTTTTTTTAATTTGGCATACTCCATAAAAAGAAGTCAGTTCTTTCTTCTTTCGAGAAAACCATGTTTAAGCCCTGGAGGTTAAAATATATAGAGTTTATGATATTTATTACGTGTCCAGACTTTAGGGAGAACCCTATAGATTGGATGTTTTACCGTATCAAGTGCATATTCCTGACTTCAAATTATCAAGTTTTCGGTCTCTTAAACTACATTTATCCAAGAATCTGTCCCATAGAGATTGTTTCCGAGTTGCAGCGGTGGCTGCTGTCACCTGATGTCAAATTCTTTGAGAAGGGCATATAAGTGGTCGTGTTCTGATGGAACAAGCACATCAATGTCAGCTGTGAGTGAAAGAAATATAAAAGAGCTGGTAACATACCGTAGCGATATACGATTATGCTCATTAATCAACGAGCTTATTTTATTGGACATAACAATGCTTATGGAAGCGACATTCGTATATATGTATATCACAGCTGATCAGTTCCGACCAAAATAGTTTAATCTAAAACCAGTGTTGCCTGAAAGCTGGGAATAATATTTTTTTCCAAATAAATCTGACAAGAAAATGGGATGCAATATCCGTAAAAGAGGAAACTTTTTGCCTTCTGGTAAATACACCGCGGTAAATACTACAAGGAGGAGCTCTTCACCATTACCAAAATCTATTAGCAGTGCTTTCGTCTCGCTGTTGAACGACGTACGGACAGGGTTAGGCAGAAATACCTCCCACATATCCCTCATAATGATAAAATATTAGCTAGATAAAGACACCATTGCCGCTGATGCCTTACGGGAGGTATTTCTGGGAGGTATATGCAGATAGTATTTCTGTCGTACCCTGTCAATTTATTTTCATGGTAATACTTCTGATGAGATTTATCTTGACTTTACAAATTTAAGAACAGTACTGGATTGGCAGCTAGGCCTCAGTATTTAACAGTTGAAATGTCTAGAAGCAACCGTAAGTTCTATACTAACAGATTCTTTGCTCAGACCTCGTTTGTGGAACGAAAAATATTTCCCCAAATATTTTTAATAAAAAAACATATTCAATAGACTATTCATTCACTAATGGATATGTCCTGAATTTTTCGTTTGATTCCGTTAATTTCCGATTTTTTATTACGGATAAAAAAAGGATCCATTTTGGTGATACCTAATGGATTTCAATATTGAAAATAAATGGGGATTTTCAAAAATTTAAATGCAATGTCAATCGTTATCATCCACCTTCTTAAAACCTCTTCTTTTATTGTCCTCTCTCTTTAATAAATTTTTTTTTTCATTTTTGATGTTCTTTAACACACAGTAAGCCCTTGCGTGTTAGTGACTTTAATGTCTTGTTTGGTGGGAATGATTAAAAAATAAACAGAATAAACTAAACCGTGTTTTTCCGATGACAGGTTAACTTTTCGATCTTACTACTTTTTCTGCGTCAAACCTCAATGATCCTACAAGAGTCTGCATCCAAATCTTAAGGTGATTATCCCAGGCATACGCTATCGTATGTCACTGTTTTGTATTACGAAATATGTTAGATTAATAAATGTTTGTGCATTAGATTTGGGACATCCGTAATGTTTTTTGTAACAGGCTTTGTTTTCTAATTGCCATGCATTAAAACAAAAGGTTTTATGCCTCCATAGATCACGCGAACTTCCTTCTCCATCAATACGTGAACCTAGAAGTGTAGAAATATTAGACGCAAGCAAAAAGTACTAAATGCGTCTGAATGATCAACATCCAAAAGCGACTGGCTGATTAGAAACAAACCTATAACTTTCTGTTGATTAACAGGAATTTGGCCTAGTTCCATCTTTGCGTTGAAGAAAATTCCATTCCTCAAGAGTTTCTCAATGGTCCTCCGCCTGGTAAAGGTGACACTCGAGAAAGAAGAGACTAGAAGAGAAACAGAGAAAGAGAGTAGTAAATAAACGTTTTAACGAGAGGGAAAATAGAGAGATGAAAGTTAGGAGAATGGTTAACAAGTGACACAAAGAGAGAGAGAGAGAGAGAGAGAGAAAGAGAGAGAGAGTGAAAACCGAATAAATGCATTATATAAGACTTGCATATTATATAAATACTATTAAACGATGGCGAAACAGTGAATAATAGAAGAGGAAATATTTTTTTTAAAAGTAGAAAAACAAAAAAAAAATAAAGATAGAATAAATCGTCATGACTAGAGACAAGTGTGGCAATTAGAGAATGCGAAGAGAGAAAGAAGCAAATTTAGTCTAAATAGAAGAATTGGAAGAAGACCTAACGAAAGAAGGAGATGAAGAAAAGGAAATGTCCGACTGGACAGACGGAAGCAACAATTCCATATTAATATCGACTGAGTGAATCCAATAAGATGAGGAATTCTTTTGATGTGAAGTACGTCTAACTTGGCTCGCTGACAAAGGCATAATTACATTATATATATATATATATATATATATATATATATATATATATATATATGCGTGTGTGTGTGTGTGTGTTTTTTGACCTAAAGATAGGGAAAGTGGATTATATCTGTGTCTGTTTGTGTGAATTTATTTTGATAGCAGTTCTTTGTAACTTTATTAATTTAATTTGCTATTTGACCACTTCAAAAACTATTTGAATGAGAACTTCGATAATGTTTTTTTTTTTAACGTGAAGCCTTTTACATAAATTCCCAAACAGCCTTTGTGGGTTGATTTAATGCTACGTACGTGGAGGACGTAAATGAATCATGGATCTTCACAGTTGCATTATACGATCCCGTCTAAAAGTTGTTCTATTACATTGGAAAATAGAGTTGTCAATCAACCCTCGTAATATTGAAGATAAATATATTAACTTCGTTTTCATACAAGTTTCATTATTCTATCTGTTGTAAAAGATGTTTCAGACCATTGAAGATATTACTTATCAATCAACGATTGTAATTTTGAAGCGAAATGAATTGATTTCATTTTGATACCAGTTTTATTATCCTGTCTAGTCCAAAATATGTTTCATAGGACATGAAACCTTATTTTCAAATCAATTTTCCTAGTTTTTTCACATATTTTTTTATTACTTGTCATTATTCTCTGTTCATAGCCTACCTTATCATTATCCTATAATCTGATTCTCACTCTTCCCCCCCTCTCCTTTGAATAAGGAATAAAGTTTTATCATTTGTTTCTTGTTTAGGAGTGGAGTTCTGGTTCCTTCTAAATTCTACTTCCACTCTATACTTTGGACTTCTCCGACTCAAGTTATTTTATTTAGTAATTATTTATTTCCTTTTTTTTCTTCTTCTTCTCCTCCTCCTTCTCCTCTTCTTCTTCTTCTTCTTGTCCTCCTCCTCCTCTTTCTTCTCCTCCTCCTCCTCCTTCTTCTTCTTCTTCTTCTCGTCGTCGTCGTTCTCTTCCTCCTTCTTCTTCTTGTCCTCCTCCTCCTCCTCCTTCTCCTTCTTCTTCTTGTCCTCATCGTCCTTCTCCTCGTCCTTCTTCTTCTTCTCGTCGTCGTCCTCCTTCTTCTTCTTCTTCTTTTTCTCGTCGTCGTCCTCCTTCTTCTTCTTCTTCTCGTCCTCCCCGTCCTTCTCCTCCTCCTTCTTCTTCTTGTCATCCCCCTCCTTCTTCTTCTTGTCCTCCTCCTCCTCCTCCTTCTTATTATTTTTCTTCTTCTCCTTCTTCTTCTTTCAAACTCTTTCTCACTCTTTTATACAGGGCTAGAATTACATATTTTGTTGCTTGTTTACGATTGGGTTTCCGGTTTCTTCTCAAGTCTTTTCATTCTCTTTCAATCCCAGTAGCCTCTTGCGTCTTAGTGGCATTATCGCCTTACTTCGGGTGAATGGATCCAGAAAAAAGTTTTAAGACAATTTATCCGTTTCAAAATGGGATTACTGAAAACTTATAGAAGCGAACATTTACTGGAGAATTTTCATTTTTATTGCCGCTCTTTTGTGAAATTTTATTCATTTTCTATTTGATCACTTCAAAAAAGAATTTGAATCAGAGCCTCAATAGATGTTTAAACGTGGAACCTTTCACAAGAACTCCCAAACTGTTCTAAAGATTTATTTTAATGTCGCAATCTTTCAGGACTTTGGCCATCAGGAATCTCTTCATATTACATTTCTTTATTATCTTTCAATTGTCATCACTTCTTCGGTGGAAAAAGCAACAGTGAAATCGCTTTCTATTTTGAATTCAGAATGTAATTTCTTATAAAGAGAACTAGTAAACCCAAATTTGTTTACTATTTAACTCATAATTCAGGGGAGAGGAGATGTGTTCGTGCATTTCCGTAATGTATAAATGCGGACGAAAAAGTAACAGACTATGCCGGATCGCCAGTACCACTTTTGGCGCTGGTTATGCATTCTACACCTCCTGACAGCTAGACTAGTTTGATATCTACGCGTATTGATACCTTATACCCAAAGAGTTATACCTCAGCTGCTGATGGCGGCGTAGCGTGTTACAGCTGTACAGGCCTAAACTGGAGTGAGTCTCTCGACTGCAACAAATGCATGTGAAGACGCTCTTCGCCCCGGCGGCAACCCCACGTTTCTTCTTCTCCAGTCCTCGTTGTAAATCGTGTTTCCAGTGTAGGTGATCATTAGCGACGTTTTTACACCTCTCGATGTCCTTGTCCCTGGCTCTCATGTCCCTTTGGTAGACGTCCTTGAAGCGTAGATCAGACCACCCTCGTGCCTTCTTGCTGGTGGCCAGTTACCCGTACAGAAAGAATCTTTGGAAACCTCCCATCAGTAGTCACTTGCTTCCCGTGTTTTGCCGTCGTTGTGAGCCAATGTTGCAGTGTCCACTTCAGGATTGAGCAAGGACTTATGATCGTTCGGCAGTTACCCAGGCAAGGCGTCTTCCCTCTCCTCACAACTGATGTTTTAAACGGAAACTTACTACTACTCCTACTTGTACTTGTAACGGCATTGAATGCCGTTACAAGTACAAGTAGTAGTAGTAGTAAGCCGGCTCCAATATTGGAGTTTCATGGAAATTTGGAATTCAAAACCGCATGTATAGCACATGAGATTGATTATAGTGGTGAAGGTTTCGTGTAAGACCATCCACACTTTTTGAAGGGCCGAAGACAGAGACCCGGTGCACTACGTGCCACAAGGTCCCCAAACGACCCTCCGCAGGTTTTGAATTCAGAGTTTTCCTTCTCCATCCAAGGCTATAGAACCCAGTCTGTTCTGCTATTTACCCATAGCTGGAGGGAGAAGAAGAGAATTCACACCTTTCCCAATGGATTCGACTGGATTCCTCAATCCAAGCCGCTATCCCACCGTGCCTCTAACGGAAAGCTAGAGTCCAATACAGCTTGACACGGGCGTGGTCACAAGAGTTACTAGTACGAAGTTGAATATAACACCGGACTGTTTTAGGGATCTTGGCTCCAGATTTGCCCACAGGGTTTACTTCCAAAGTCGTTCTCATGATTAGGTATTGTAAGAAAATAGCGGAGGTTTTCCTTCTGTTAGATGGACGATCCAACCAGCGGGATGGTAAGTTCCATCTGCTTGAATTTTATGTATCTCTTCAATTGAGCTAGCATAATAACTATCTCGTACTATGTCTTATTTTTAGTTTCTCTTTAATTCTATTCGAAGTCGCATTGAGATAGCTGAAGAAAGGTATTAAGAAATATACACATTTTGTTAGAAACAAAGAAAAAAGTACTGAACTGTTAAGTCAAATTAGTCCTCCTGTATGTTAGTGAATGCTAGACCATCTTCTCAAAGATGGAGAATAGACTTGAGGCAATAGAAATGTCTGTCAATAGGAGAATGCTGAGGATAACGTAGACCGAACATAACTTTAGATGATAAATGGAAACAAAATGTCTTAGAAAAAATGGAAAACAAAAAGAAGAAAAAAATAATCTTTAGTATTGATTATTTATATTTTCAGTCAGACTATCTTCATTTGTGTTATTGTTTCCCCCTATAATACTGTGTAGTATTCAAAATTGAACTCAATTACATTCTCTGTTACATCGCAATGGTAAGATTAACTGTTTTAAAACAAGAAATATTCAGTGTTTATTAATGATGTCGAAAATACTATGGACCAAACATGTGAGCAACGACAACGTTTTTGAGAAAATGGAAACAAAAAGTACATTTAGTGTTAACATTAGAAACAGATAGTTGTGATTTGCAGGACACGTAATGAAGAAAGAAGGCTTGAGAAATTTGATACTCTCAAGAGAGATTGAAGACAAGAGGGAAGGAGGAAAACAATAGATAACCTACCGAGTGACATAAAAAAAATGGATGGCCGAACAAATTTTGGGAGTAATAACAAAAAGACAAAATTCATTAAGAGATACAAAGGACAGGAAATTGTAGAGAGATATGAACGCCTAAATTCTGAGTGGAGAAGAAGAAGAAGAAGAAGAAGAAGAAGAAGAAGAAGAAGAAGATTTAGTTTACATGTTTTTCATGTAATCTTAATGCAAGACCTAGAGGAAAATGGTTCTCTAGAGTTTCCTTTTTTTATTATCTGTAAATAAGGTGGTACATTAAAATATAGACATATTGAACACCTAGACACCCCTGTCTAGAAAAATAGATTTATCTGTAACCTTGGAAACATGAATTTTGTTTTAGCTGTGTATTTAAAACCCAGTTACTCCAAAATTCGCTTGAGGATGAAATGGAACTAATGTCTTTAATTTAATTCCGAAATTAAATTCGGGGCTTTTAGCTTCCATTTTTGAAACATGGTTAGAACTGTGTAGCGAAAAAAAACATATTTTAAATCAATTAACTTATAATATATATATATATATATATATGTGTGTGTGTGTGTGTGTGTGTGTGTGTGTGTGTGTGTGTGTGTGTGTGTGTGTGTGTGTGTGTGTGCGGTTATATGTGAAGTACAAATTTAGATAGATACCAAACAAATTATGTGGAGAGACAGATATATATTGATAGAAACTGACGAGGATAAATAGAAAGAGATAAACAATAGATAGATAGATAGATAGATAGATAGAAACCGACAAAGATAGATAGATAGATAGATAGATAGATAGATAGATAGATAGATAGATAGATAGATATAAACCGAGAAAAGATCTAGAGATAAACAGATCTAAACTTTATGGATTACTAGATTGGCAGCAAGGTCTCATGATTTTACAGTTGAAGTGGCTAGATGTAACCGTAAGTTCTATGTTAGCGGTTTCTTCTCACGCACTTCTCACTTGTGAAAATTTATTCCGACTTCTTGCTTCCCATTCAACTTTGATTTTCAAAAATTTATTTGTAATGTCAGTTGTTATCTTTTTTTTTTAATTACTGTTCTTCGCTCTCCTAAATAACTTTTTTCTCATATTCTCTAACAATCAATACACCATTGATTCTTAGTGACTTTATTGCGTTGCTTGGAAGTAAATAAAAAAAAGATAGGAACAGACTTAGATAGATAGATAGATAGATAGAAGTTGAAATATCTAGTGTATCTCCATGAACAGACTGTGATACTTGTAAACGACCAAGTAAACTTGCCTTATTAAATAGACTAAAACCAATCTTATGTATTCTTCTTCTATGTGAACTCCAAAATGAAGCATTACATTTCTCTAAACACTATTTTTTCATCTTGATACTAGTTTCATTATTCTGTCTGGTTTAAAACATCTTTTATACGATCGAAAAGTTTACTTATCAATCAATCCTAGTAATTTTGAAGAGGAATAAATTGACTTCACTTTGATACATGCTTCATTAATCTATCTTGTCTAAAACGTCTTTTACACGTCTGAAAACTTTACTTATCAATCAGCTTTCATGATTATGAACAGAAATAAATTGACTTCATTCTGATACCAATTTCATCTGATCTAAAACTTATTTTAAAGCATTGGGGACTTTGTCATTGAAACTGCCGACCTATTGGCTTTGTACAAACAATCACATTTTTCTCGATTTCCTTGTAGTTTTAACGTTATTTGATCGGATATATGAAGCAAATATTGCGAAAATCAAGTTAACATATATAACATCTAAAAACTCAACAAAAGATGTGTAATTTTAATAAGGTATTTGCAAGTTGTTTTGCGCAATGATATCTTCCAAAAGGCTTCCCAGCAGCAACGGCAGCGGCATTTCCAGCAGCATCAGTTCTAGCAGCAAGAGCAGCTCCAGCAGCAGTCCCAGAAGCAGCTCCAGCAGCAGCTCCATCAGCAACAACAACTGCAGGAGCCGGGGGAGTGATAACGATAGAGAGATACGCCCGTCTTCTGCAGCAGGATTTCCTAACAAAGAAATCTATGACACCGAAGAAGCCGGCCAAGAATCAACACAAGCAGTAAAAGGAACAGTAGCATCAACAATAAGAGCAGCTCCAGCATCAGCATCAGCCCCAGATTCAACAGCAGTAGCAGAAGCTTTCCTAGCAACAACAGTAGCAATAGCTGCAGCAGTAGCAGCAGAAGCAACAGCAGCTTCATCAATAACAGCAGCCATAGCTCCATCAGCAGCAACAGAACAAGTAACAACAGCAGAAAATAAGAGCAGCAGCAACAGCTCTTGCAAAAACAGCAGCAATAGCTGGAGCATTAGCTGCGGAAGCAACGGCAATTTCAACAACAACAGCAGGCCTAGCTCAAGCAGCATCAAAAACAACAGCATCAGCAACAACAAAAGCAACTCTAGCAGCAACAGCAGCAGCTCTAGCAAAAACAGAAGCAGCTCTAGAAACAAAAGCAGCAACTCTAGAAACAACTGCAGCAATAACTGCAGCAGTAACAGCAGAAACAACAGAAGCATCAAAAACTGTTCCAGTAGTAACAGCAGCAGCTCCAGCAAGAACAGCAGCAGTAGCTCCAGGAACGACGGGAGCAGCAACAAGATATGCAGGATCCCGACGAGTTGCCACAGCCGGAATGGGAAGATGTATTGTGGGAAGTTCATGAGGTTATGTAGGAAAGATAACGTTTAACCTAAACTTTGAGTGAAGATTGTGTAGATCCAGTTCCATTTCCTTTATTGTTTTTGAATTCGGATTTTTCCTCTATAATGGTTGCCAACTACAGCTGAAGAAGCCTGTCTACCCTACTATTTTGCTAGTATACTCATAACTGGTTAGGGAAGGGATGCATTCGTATTTTTTCCTAAGTGAACGCAAGATCTTCCAATGGAATTTGAACTTGGCTCATTGGTTCCATTTTTCCCGTGACGCCATCTGCATTTCCCATACAGTCATATACATCCGCTTCAACGATGATCCGTATATAAATGCACATTGTCACATTCATAAATTCGAGTAGTGACCATGTGATTATTTTCTCTCAATTCATTCTTTCCCCCGTAACTATAAAGGCGAATTCTATCGATTAATTCCCGCGTGAAGATGGCTCTCAACTTGTGAAGGTTGCCAGGGATTTTGATCTGGCCTATTAACGGCTAATCCGTTGACTGTTTGTTTAGTGACGCATGCGTATTTGTTGCTTAACACTTCTGGCGCGTAATGACTTTACGTGTAAACACCATATCGTTTTCCACATCACATTTGGCGCGAAAATCAATCGCTTATACGGAATTCTTTTGTATTGAGTAGGAAGAACGTAACTTACAAATAATGATTAATCTTTTTTTAATACTAATGTTCAACCAACACAAGTTCCCAGAACCACGCACGGTAGGGCGTTATTGTTTGATGTATGAATGTAAGAAAGGACAAGAAATGAAATTCAAATGGTTATACAGGAAAGAACAGTTAACTGTAGACTTGAAAAGGTCAATATTGTAGTGATAAGGAAATCATTTTACCGGGAGTCTGATCTTCAAAGTAGGAGATCTTGGGAAGAAGTTACTCCTTATTAATAGAAAACGAAAGAATTAGACAAAATTCATCCATTTGT